>CAJQUN010000274.1:600000-777049 GCA_907163345.1 Haberlea rhodopensis | reverse complement strand
TTTCTAGTTAAGAAAACTATAAATATTATGTGATTTCATTTCATTGTAATGAAGTCTTCTTATTAAAAAAATATTATTTTTATATTGAAGGCGCCATATCAGCTGGCGCCTTCGGCAAAAAAAAAAATAAAATTATTGAAAGCGCCATCTTAGATGTAGCCTCCAATAATTTTTTTTTCCAGAAGATGTCATCTGAAGTGGCGGTTTTAGCTTAGTTTAAAAATATTTTCAAATATCGATTATTTTGTTAAATTAATATTTTTTTTCTGATTATATTATTAAAAAACCCAGGAAAAGGCGTTGGAAAGAGAGGATGTAGTAATATAAAACACGCACAAAGTATCAGCGCCACAAAGTGACAGTTAAAATACTGTTTCCTCCCGCTTGAAAAAGCTTTCCACCAACTTTATCTCATATTTATAACTGGAAAGTAACCTTAGTCTCGTGGGAGGCCAGGCCAACCATGAATCCCACCTGAAAATCAATTAATATGAACATTAAATATATAATTTTGAAGGGTAGAAAATCTCTAGATGAAATATAATTTTAAAATTTTAAAAAAATCAGATGCCTACTTCTTCTATCTTCATACAGACACGCATACTTGGTTTCCCACTTTTTTTTCCTTTTTTCTTTCTTAAATCATACTTTGGTTTCTTGGGATCTTTCCTGTGTTCTTGAAGAGTTTGATCATCAAATTATTAAGCAGCAAATTGAAATGGTTAAAGAAACTGAGTTTTATGATGTTTCTTGAAGTTAGTCCCGCTGCTTCTGAGGAGGAAATTCGCAAAGCTTACTATCTTAAGGTCTGATTTTTCTTGGATTCAATACCTTTTTCTCTGTTATGTCTGAATTTGTACCAATCTTTTAATTATGTAATAATATATGATCTGTTGGAGCTCCATGTGTTTTGTCAGTTTCCAGTTTCTTCTGTTATTTTGAAGTTTTTTTTTCTTCTTTTTTTTTTTTTTTTTTAAAAAAATTTTTTGTTTGAAATTTATGGGTCCATCCCAGTGTGGTTGGTTTGTTTTCTTGATCGGTTACTATTTGTTTGTTTGTTTGGAGTGGTGCAGGCAAGGAAAGTTCACCCTGATAAAAATCCTAATGATCCTCAAGCAGCTGAAAGATTTCAGGCAATTTTCTTCTGTTTCTGATTGTTTTATTTTCTTGATTTATTTATGTAATTAAATACTTATCAAGAACATAAGATTAATTCATCCACTAATGTCTCTGATGAAATGCAACTGTGTTCATTTTTTTCTATTTGGATTAGATTCATTTTCTTGATATGAATTCTATATTTTTCTTTTCTAAATTAGAGAAAGAAATCAGAGAAAAACCAACATGAGATTTGCACATATTTTTACCTCGATTTATCACCGTGTATCCATTCATGACAAAGCAGATCTTGGCTTCATTCTCAGGTACTCGGAGAAGCATACCAAGTTTTAAGTGATCCAGTACAAAGAGATGCATATGATAGGAATGGAAAAGAACTGCATATCTAAGTAAGTCTTTCTACACCTCTGAAGTTCATATAAATGGCATTTATATCAACATAAATGTATAAATCTGTATAATCAGGCACATTTACCCCATTTATGGTGGGTTTTATGCTTTATTTAAAAAAAAACACACGAGGTTTTAAAGAATTATGCTTTTTTGATCTTTCACTGGGATTTTACATGCAATTTACCCAATATTTATTTAGTTGACCCCAACCCGTTTGGAATAAGTTCACTAGATGTCTCTAATTTTCTAGGGAGACGATGCTGGACCCAACTGCTGTTTTTGCCCTTCTTTTTGGAAGTGAACTTTTTGAAGATTATATAGGTCATTAGCTGTGGCGTCGATGGCTTCTACTGAGTTATCTGATGATAATGACAATCCCGACAAAGCTCATGACAAGCTTAGGTAGAGAGGAGTGTGTGTAGATTTATCTGTGTCCTATGTTGCCTATTTGCAATCTATTGAATATAGCTTGAGTCATCGTGCAACACTACTTTGCCCCTCCATAACTGTAATGTTACCTTTTTAGTGCAGAAATTAAAGCGCAGAACATGATTTGTTGTATGCTCCATAACTTTCGGCATAACTTGTGGTATAACTGTAGACATTCGATCTTAAAATTTAAACACACCATGACCATTGTGAAGCATTCTCTTGACTCACCACACATGCATATAGGCCATAGAAACACAGACGGGTCACCGATGTCTATGGTACCATTGTATCGAATAGATGATCATATCTGCACGTCTCATCCTCCGATCGATATTCTTCACGTCTTCATACCTGGTGATTATCCAGTCAGTACTACTGCACCAAACCCACATCAAATGTTGAAGAAGATTCGTATTGAACACTAACCATGCCATTTCACGATTTCAGCATGCATGCAGTTTACTTAGAATATGCTTTTATCACAAAATATATAATTTAAACATGTATAAAACTGATGAATCAAGGCTGTGCAAAGAGAAAGAGAAGAAAAATTGGCAAGAAAACTCAAAGAATTTTCTTCACCAATACGTGTGGGGTGATAAACAAAAGCTTCATAAAATTTGCCTGAATCTGAAGCAGAAAGGCTTTCAATCTTCAGGTCAGTTAAAGTTCTACCCAAGATTCTACTTCTCCTGAGGTGGACGCGAAAAATTTGTCTCCCTAAAAAAAGATTTCAAATTAAGCTCGAAAAATATATTGAGTCACTCATCTCTTGCTTCTGTGTTCCTCATAAACAATAGCCTTTGGAGCTGAAATCTTGAATACAATTGGATACATATACACAAGACAGGCAGCACAGCAGCTGGGGAAAAAAGCTTTATACCTTGGAGTGCCATTTTGGCCGAATGGGTTCGCAATAAAGGCCACTTCTGGAAGTCACAATTCAACTGCAGCAAAAGGTTTGTTCATATTCTCAAATGCTGTTTCATTTTTATACATACAGATGAATAACATTGTCCTGTAATGACACGAGTTCATACATAACTGCAAATGTCGATTATCAAAGATTTGTATAAGACCAGGGTCCAACTAGTAACCGTTACATCAGTCTGAATTTGGATTTTGCTCGTGCAAAAACAATCGGTTAGCAGCCAACCACTCTGGCAATGTGTTACAACTCGACACATGCACTAGATAATTGGAACATGTTACACTGACCATGTCTTAAAATAGTTAAGGACGTGAGATTCGATTAAACTTCTTTTGATTCAGTATGTTTACTCTTTCAGGTGCTTTTCAGTTGCTACAAACTTCAAGAAGATATCAGAAGACATTCAAGATGGAGGGCAAGTGCTCAAGAAAATGACATCGAATCACATCTAAGACTAAATAAAGATACAGTAATGAATTCTTTATGGAAATTGAATGTTATCGACATTGAGATAACTCTATTACATGTCTGCCAAATGGGTTAGTTTACTTTTCTCTCTCTTTTTTTTTTTGAATAAAGTTCCTGATAATCCAAAGTTGGGTTATGAATTTAAAACCGTATCTATATATCTTCTACATTTTCTTGAATTTTTGATTTGAGATTTTCAGGTACTGCAAGAAAGCAATGCAAGGAAAGAAGAGCTCAAGATGAGAGCAGTGGCTTTGAAAATTCTGGGAAAGGTTTTTTCAGGTAATTTGGGACTTGTACTCAAAGAATATTTACCCTTAAATATCTTCTGTTCACTTGTCATTCCAGTTTCCATTCTTGAACGACTAATGTAGATTATACTCGTCTTGTGGACTATATACTCTTTTCAAGAACCACCAATTTTTCGTTACAAACCCTGTCTAAAAATAATAAGATTAAATGTGTTTGTTTGCAGAACCAAAAGGCACAAAATGGCGGGACTTATAGGAAGAAGACTGCTTCAGCAGGGGCAGATGAAAGTAGTTCTGATAGTAGTGATGAAGAAGACTCGCCACGAACTCTAAATTATCGAACTCCTTTTCTCACACAGGTATAATAATCCATTGTCGCAACACACGTATTACATTTAGTTCTAGTAATGCAACTCGTAATGTATTGCCACACGAGTTTTATATGGATGGCAATGATTCTTGGCAATTGGCATGGACATAACATGGAAATCTAGAGCAGCCTGCACCATTCAAATAATAAGTTCACAAATTCTGCTTAGTCTCTTGAGAAACTTAAGTTATGCTTGACCATGTTTTTTCTACAAATTTATTTTTTAGTCGTCAGAATTCCTAAGTTGACCAACTTCATACGGTTGTTTCTTTTGCTGTGACAGGGCATTGGCAGACTCTTTAGATGTCTCTGTAACCCAGCATTTGATGTTGACGACGAAGAAAATTGTGTACAAAGGAAGATGACTGTATGAATTATCCGTGTGTACTAGAGATTTCGAGATTAGTACTAAATTAAAAAATGTCTGAAAAAGGGCATTGTATTTACTGCACTGAACTTACGAAGAAAAACTTAAATGAGGAATGCTGATCTTGTATGTATTTGTAAACAAACCGTCGCAGTTTTTGACACATGATTTTGATCTACCAGAATTCTGAACTAACTGATGTTCTATTGTTATCGAGTATCTCGCATCTATCAAACAAGAACTCAACTGTAATTGATGGTCGATGGCTCTTGACTGAAAAATAACTGCAAATTTTCATGTCCAAATGTGGGAGTTTTGTGAAATACAGCAACGCCCTATTCAAAAAGTACAAGATAAAACACCCTTCATTGGTAGGAAGCAGCAAATGCTTTCAGATGAAAATGTTGCTTCCATTTGAAAATGTCGTCCTAAACAGTACACAACATCGAGCCAACAACATTTTTTGTTGGGATAGAAGCCTATTGCACTGATACTCTTGACCATGCACAGAGACGATTTTCTAGTACTGGTTACATAAAAGTATTGAGCATACTACCTTTCCTGTTATTATTTACTGTAATGAGGTATAAATTGTTGTCCGTGGTGGTGTATATGATTGTTCTTCTTCCCACTCAGAAAAGACCTGGTAGTAATCACCATTACTTGCTATAATGTGGTATGAATTGCTCCGTCAAGCGGTGGATATTATTGTTATCCCCCTCAAGAAGACGTAAGACCTGCAGCCATTACCATTATACGATGATTTGAAGGTCGTTGGCAGATCAAAATAACTTGAAGAAAAAAGAACGAACAAGCGACAAAATAGGACGTTTTCACATGAATGGACATGTACAGATGATCACGAGTCACGGACAAACAATCAGGGAAAGACCAACTAGGGGCACCTCATGTTAGGGAACAATGACTATTGTCATGTTCTTGCGGAAGTTGCAGCAGCTATAAGGGACAGGAAAAACAACACACACAAAAATAGAGACACAAAAATTTACGTGATTCGGCAAAACTCGCCTACGTCCACGGAGCATATACACTTCTCTAAATCAAATATGAAGGGATTACAAGAGGAGTACAAACTCACAACTCTCGGAGAATGAGCAAACTTGCTCAACTCAACTCAAACTCTTTCAATCACACTTTGCTCTCTCTCAAAGCTTACTAAACTTTTATTTGTGTTGTGATACAAAATGAACAAATATCTTGCCTATTTATAAGTGAAAATCATGGTGTGAACCAAGAAACTTCTTGGTATAACTTAGGCATAAATAGGCATTGAATTCAACCTTCAAACTTGGCATGGTTGTTTGGCCAAATTTATTTGACTTCAAACTTGGCTCACCATTGTGGAAAATTCCAACAATGGGTTAGGTATAATCCAACAATCTCCCACTTGAAGGCTGATTTCAATCCGTCTTCACATCTTGATCAGTGGTGTGCTCGACCTCCATCTTCAACCTTGAAGACCAACTGAAGCTATACATAGCTTCAGCTTATCAATGGTGACAACCTCTAACAACTTATCCGCTGACAACCAACTGCTATCAGCTCCCACTGCATGACCAATATATGGCCTTGTACTGACCTTGTCATACAAAAGACTTCCAATGGCTGGGACTTGAGCCATGAAGTTTCTCTCTTCATCCATTCTAAGATAATGATCCTTGGATAACCTGAAGTGACTGCCCAAGGGCGTACGCACTACCTTGACATCACTCATGTATAACCTCTTCAACACACGCTTCATGCACTTAGCCTGAGATAACTGCAAAATACAATTTTGCTTATCTCTGGAGATTCGCATCCCAAGAATCTGTTTAGCTGGACCTAGATCTTTCATGTCAAACTCATTTGACAGTTGCACCTTCAACTTCTTGATCTCGTCCATGTCTAGTCCTACTACCAACATAATCATCAACATAAAGTAGTAAGATGATATAACTGGACTCGTGCTTCTTATAGTATCATCAATGGTCAGCATTACACTTGTGGAATCTTGCCTCTGCATGAAACCATGGAATTTCTTATACCATTGCCGAGGGGCTTGTTTTAGACCATACTAGCTCCTCCGAAGCCTGCAAAAAAGATTTTCCCTTCCTATCTCCGAAAATCCTTCTGGTTGTTGCATGTGGATCTCTTCATCCACATCCCCGTGGAGAAAAGCAGTTTTCACGTCGAGTTGTTCCAGGTGTAGTCCTTGAGCAGCAACAATGCTCAACACTGACCGAATAGTGGTTAGCTTCACTACTGGTGAAAAAATGTCGGTGTAATCAATTCCTTTTTCTGTTGGAAACCTTTGACTACTAACTGGGCCTTGAATCTTCTTGATCCATCACTTTCTTTTTTTCACACGATACACCCATTTGTTGTGAAGGGCTTTCTTTCCTTTTGGTAGCTTTGTAAGCACCCAAGTCTTGTTGGATATAAGAGACAGCATTTCATCTTTCATTGCAGTCTCCCGTTTGCCAGCATCCTCTGCCTGACATGCTTCCTCGTAACATTCAGGCTCTCCACCATTTGTAAGCAATAGATAATTCATATACCTTCTGTTTGGTATATGGGGCCGAGATGATCTTCTCAGACTCTGATCCGGCGGTTCACCAGATTGCTCTCCACTACTCTGCGCTTCAAGTTCCTCTGGATCTAAAATCTCATCTTCATGTGGCGTTATACTGTTGTCTAGCACGTCATCCTGCTCAACATAGACAAGATCACTCGTTGACTCACGAGTGCTCGTTGTGTGTCTGTCTTTGTACATAACTCTTTCATTGAAGATAACATCATACTGCGTATTATCTTCGTGTTCTCATCATCCCAAATTCGATAACCAAATCATCATTGCCATAACCGATGAATGTGCATTTCTGGGATTTTGGATCAAGCTTACTCCTGATTTGATCACTGATATGTACATATACAACACAACCGAAGACTTTAAGGTGTGAGAGTTTTACTTCTTTTCTACTCCACGCTTCTTCGGGTATCATGTACTCTAATGGAACCGATGGCCCTCGGTTGATCAAGTAAGTTGTTGTGTTGATTGCTTCTGCCCAGAACTGCTTTGGTAGACCTGATTGCATACGCATAGTTCGGGCTCTTTCACTCAACGTTCGATTCATACGCTCAGCTACACCATTGTGTAGATGTGTGCTTGGCACGGTTCTCTCCATTCGGATCCCGTGCTCAAAACAGAATTTCTTGAATCTGGTGTCTGAGTATTCACCACCATTGTCGGTTCTGAGACATTTGATCTTAAGACTTGTCTCATTTTCAACCACAGCTTTCCATCTTTTGAAAGTATCAAATACTTCGGACTTCTGCATTAGAAAGAAAACCCATACCTCACGAGAGTGATCATCGATAAATGTCACGAAGTAATTTTTTCCACCAATAGATGAGATAGTTGCTAGTCCCCAAACATCAGAGTGAAAGAGTTCCAGTCTTTCCTTCTTCAGTGTTCTGCCACTTGTCTGAAAACTGACCCTCTTTTGTTTGTCATATATGCAATCTTCACACATCAATTTCTATTGACTGGAGGTCTGGTGGTTTTCCATTGGAATACATAATCTTCATTCCTTTCTCACTCATGTGGCCCAGTCTCTGGTGCCACAAGCTGGCATTTTTGTTGCTAGCTACAACTGCAATTGAGCAACAATTGTTTGGTGTCATGTAAAGAGTACCACTCTTTTTGCCACGTGCAACTGTCGTTGCACCTTTTGAAATCTTCCAATCATCAATAAGGAAGGTCGTGGTGTAGCCTTCGCTGGCCAACCCACTGAAATTAAGTTCTTTCTCAGGTCAGAAACACGTCTGACGTTCTTTAGCTCCCATGTAGACCGTTTAACTTAATCTTCACTACACCTTTTCCAACAATGTCACAAGGTTGGTCATCACCAAGATATACTTTGCCAAAATTTTTGGACACATATTTGTCCAAGAGCTCTTTATCTAAATTCGCATGAAACGATGCTCCAGAATCTAACACCCAAGATTCTTTTTTGCTCTCCAAGGAACATATCAATGCATCATCTTGTCCTGAGGTTCAGTAACATTTGCTTATGTCCTCTCCTCTTTACATTTATTTTTATAATGCCCGGTTTTCTCACATTTCCAACACTTAATAGCCTTTGAGTTTTGGGAATTAGGAGGATTCCTGGATATGGACCTCATGTCCTTTGATCTTCCTCAGTGGTTTGATCTGTTGCGTCCATTTCCTCTGGTTCTTCCTCTTGATTCAATAGACAAAGCTGAAAAAGGACGATGTCTCACTTGACACTCTCCTTCGGATTTCTTCGCTAATGACTAGATCACGAACATCATCAAATTTCAACTTATTGCTTCTCGACGAGCTACTCACTGCTGTGACTGTAGCATTCCAACTTTCTGGTAGAGAAGACAAAAGTATCAATACTCGTACTTCATCATCGAATTCAATTTCAATCGAACTCAGTTGAGTTGTGATTGTATTAAGCTCATTGAGATGTTGAGCCATCGATGCACCTTCCGTCATCCGTAAGTTGAACAGTCGCCTCGTCAGGTGCACTTTATTTGAGGCTGACGGCTTTTCGTACATACTGGTGGCTTTTCGTATATACTGGTGAGAGCCTTCATAAGATCTGTCGTGTCTTTTCTTTTGCAATATTGAAAGCAACATTGTGGGATAATGTTAATCGGATAACTCCAAGAGCTTGTCTGTCGATTTCCAATCTTGATCTGAGTTTCTAGTTTCTTTTCTTCGAGAGGCTGATACAGATTTTTCTAATACAAATAGTCCTATATTTGCATTTTCCAGAATCCAAAATCTGCACCATCGAACTTTTCTAGTTTTTGCTTCCCTTCGTCTGAGGCCATTGCTCCTGATACTTTGATGAAATACCTGAATAGTACACGCTAAGTAAGCTCCCACGAAAGAGAAAATCTCGATCTTTTCTCTCTTTCCTAGACAGAACTTCAAGATTCCAGGAAAATTGATGGGGTCCCACTGGTCCCACTTAGACTGAAGCTCCTTAGTCAATACTTATTCACTTATCACACCAAAGCTCTACCCAACAAAATGACCATGGCTCTGATACGAGTTGTTAGGGAACAAGACTATTTCATGTTCTTGCGGAAGTTGCAGGAGCTATAAAAGACAGAAAAACAACACACACAAAAATAGAGACACAAAGATTTACGTGGTTCGGCAAAACTTGTCTACGTCCACGGAGCACACACTTCACGATATCAAATATGAAAGGATTACAAGAGGAGTGCAAACTCACAACTCTCGGAGAAGGAGCAAACTTGCTCAACTCAACTCAAACTTTCTCAATCACACTTTGCTCTCTCTCAAAACTTACTAAACTTTTGATTTGTGTTGTGATACGAAATGAACAAATATCTTGACTATTTATAGGTGAAAATCATGGTGTGAACCAAGAAACTTCTTGGTATAACTTAGGCGTAAATAGGCAGTGAATTCAACCTTCAAACTTGGCATGGTTGTTTGGCCAAATTTATTTGACTTCAAAACAATGGGTTAGGTATAATCCAACACCAAATATATTCAAAATTCCACCCCACCCCTAACCACCACCCTAATGCGCATCTTACCCTCCATGTGAATCCTGGGTCTACCTATTATCACGTGAGGGGGAAGTCCCTGAGTTCAGTGGACCGATGGATATATCATATGATTATGATTTTGAAAGATTAATTGGTCTAACCTTATGGAAGGAAGAATCAATTAACATGTAGTTGAATATGGTGCATAAAGATGCTAAGAGAGCAAGAACATAGAATTACGATACATAAAACAACAATCAGTCAAATGCTACTGGTACTAAAACGACTCAAGTTTCAAGAAATGCTACCTTTTTGCCAAATGAACTTTTATGGTTTGAAAAGTTGCGTCAGAATAACACTCCAAGCATAGAAAAAATTACCTCTGCCATTGACGGTCGCATCTCGGGGTCAGTTTGGAGGCATAAATATGCTGTTCTAGCCATGTGATATAGCTGATTAGTGTTATAAGATTCTCCGAGACGAGGATCAGCTAGCTCATGCAATGCAAGCTTCTGAATCAGAGATAATGCCTGAGATATGGATGAGAATATGTCTTTAAAAACTTCCAAAATAGCAAGAGAGGTCCAGCACAGAGGGACTTTCCTCAGATAATAACAATTACTTTTCAGAAAAAGATGAAGAAACATTGCTGGAACAATAAGGAGACATCATGTTGAATTTTGAATAATAAAACATAATGAAGAGAGATCAATACAAGTTTGACCATGAATTCCTACATCCATAACACAGTTCTCGGAGGGCCAAAAACTTATCAATCTCTCTTAGTCTAGAGAGATAAAAAACAGGTGAACAGAGTCCCCATGATGCAATCATCACCCTTTCAAATAAGTGTCAATAACATGAAGACATTCCTATAACTAAATAACAACGAAGTCGATTTAAGGATATCATAATATTACTGATCTCAAATCTGATTTCAAAATATATATTTTTATTTATAACAAACCAAGTATATAGCCAAACAACATACCCATTGTCTAATAGATAGTTCATGATCCTCTCTGGTTGAATCCACTGCCTTGCGCCCCGATATTAATTGTATCAGAACAATGCCAAATGCATAAACATCAGTTCGCACGGAAACAATGCCATTCTCTGCATACTCAGGTGCAAGATATCTACACAATGGCAAGAAACCTCAACCACAATTTACTAAAAGACGTATTCATACAAGCCAATAAAATGGCATATACTCACCCTAGAGCACCTAAAATTCTAGTCTGTATATCGTCAACATTCGTCGTCCACTTTGCAAGGCCAAAATCCGCAAGCTGTGTATAAAAAAGGAAAGCCATTAAAGGCTCAACAGATTTGGACATCTAAACTCAAAAGTAGGTTTGATTTTCATCTAGGAAAAAATTGTATAAAAACTAATATGAACAATCGAGAAGCCAAGTAAACAGCGGAGCAGCAGCATCTTTTGCTAGCGAAGAAAACAAGTTTTTGGTTATGGTGACCATATATATTGAAGTGTAACTAATTAAATCCATTTTCAATAACAGATTGTTTCTTTTACGGACTCAAATATTGTTACGGGCCCTAATATATTGCGTCTGACCAAAACATATCCAAGAGTCACAAGCTAAGGCTAGGAAAGCTTTGTACACAGGAATACCTCTGAGAACTATATTTCCATTATATGTCATTAAATTCTAGCTCACTTCTTTCTTTTGTTGATTATTGTTCATAAATCGGTAGAAATTTGTGGTTCCAACAATTTGACTCATAAGCTTTAAACCAATAGGAAATTAGCAAGTGTAATTTCAAACAAGATTATACAACAGAGTGAAAACAAATTCGGATGACTAAGACTTGCAATTCAAAAGGCCAACTATATAGATTATTGCAACCGGGAAAGATACAAAATTCAAGAATATACCATGGGAACAAAGTCATGGGTTAGCAATATATTGCTTGGCCGCACGTCCCGGTGAATGATGGGACTTCCTCGACACTCTTCATGTAGGAAACGCAACCCTGTCGCGGTTCCAATGGCAATGGCATGTCTTCGATGCCATTCAAGAATTTTTTTAGGACTCTCTGTCAATATTGACGACATCAACATATACCAAAGGAGATTATATCTATATATGAACAAAATTGAGAGACAGAAGTCAACAGAACCTGAGAGATGATTTTGAATCAAATACACATTTTTCACCTTTTCAAAAATAATATTATGAAAATAAACAGTTGGCATCTGAATTTCATAAATTACAATTTTTACTTACCAAACAAATGCCAGTCAAGTGATTTATTGCAGATGTACTCGTACACCAATATATTGAAGTTTTCCTTGCAACAATAACCAAGAAGCATCACTATGTTTTTGTGGCGTGCAAAGTTTAAGACATACACTTCAGAATGAAATTCAGAAAAGCCTTGTGTACTAGCTTCCTTTCGAACCTTTGCAGCAATTTGCTGCCCATCCTTAAGCTCACCTTTATATACATGGCCATACCCACCTTCTCCTAGTAAATTATCTGATGAAAAATTGTTTGTGGCAAGCTGAATTTCAGAATAATTATATCTCGTTGAGTTTAGCTCAGTCTTCAATCCACAACCAATGCAGAGAGCAGGCACATCAGAGGATCTTTGTCGACTTGGTCTTCGTGGCTTTAGTATCTTCACTGGAGAAACATTATATTTTACATCCACCTTCGTATGGTTACCTGAGAAAATCATTCTTTTTGGTTACAATTATCGCCTCTTTCTATAATAAGTGAAATATACTCTGAGATAAATATGGTAAAAATATCATTCCTAATTACATATTTGACTCTAATATATTATTTGATTTCTAACCAGCACAATCTTATGTCTTAAGACACAAAATCACAAGCGAGTAACTGATACGTGAAAATTCAATATTTGGACGATAGTAATTCTGGACAAGACATCAAGATGTGATAAAATGACATCAATTTTTTTGATTACAAAAAAATTGATTTATAAACATTATGTATATAACGAAGGATAAAACATCCTTCATACCAATCTTCCGAAGAACAAGATGAAAACTCAATTCGGATACCTAGTCTCAACACAGTTGTATTACAAAATAATTGTCCTACGCTGCCGACCAATGAATAATGAACTAAATGGAGTTGTTTTGATATCCGTGTCTGGATGTGCCGCAAGTGCGTCCTGAATTGATAAAATAAGGGAAAAGATATTCGAGCTGAAGTATATGTGGCTTGTATAGAAGAAAATATGCAAGATAGTCACTTACGCTGATTTGGTCGACAGTGAGGTACTTGTACGTCGAGTGGAGTTCATGGATAGCGGTCCTTCCAAGAGAGCAAAGGGACCACCGAAGAAGATATAGTTCGAAATTATGTACAAAGATATGGAGTCCAACGTAGGGGTGTAAACGAATCGAACATGTTCACGAACTTTTCGCGCCGGCTTGAAAAATATTTGATTCGTATTCGAAATTCTCGAATTCGAGCCGAACTTGAACATGTTCGAACTTTTTTTGAGCCGAATTCGAGCCCAAATTACTTTGTTCGATAGTTCGCGAGACGCTCGCAAACATTAATATTTTATTAATATAATATAATTATATATTTAAATAAATATATTCCGAACCTTTCGAATATTTATTTTCGACCCGAACTCTAGAAGTTAAAATGTTAATATAACTAGAGAATCATTATACAAATATAAGTAGGCATCTAAACTATGAGATTGATTTAACTAGGATATTTGTTATTATCCAACATTAACATGAGTGCTCGTGATTCAATCACTTAGTATTTTTTTTTCCTTTAAGTTGAGAATTGGAGGATTTTTGATTGGGTTGGGTGGCTTCAAAAAAAAAAAACGAAGAGACCCATTCACGAACAAGAAAATATCATCGTGGTTTTTTACTTAAAGGGAGGAGGAATGTATCTCGAACTCGAGCAGCCCAATTGGGCAAATGTTACAAATCATCCGGTTTTGCCGGTGTTGTCAATCACTTAGTATTGTATATGCTCTGTTATAAGATATGCCATTTTCAATTTATACAGCAAATTATATTATGTACATTATAGATTGCCTTTTCTAACATTAATGATTAAGTTGTTCAATATTTGTACCCACTACATTGGCCGTTTAAACTTTGTCCTAAAACATGTGTAAGGTATTTCAGATAAGTCATTAGATGAGCTACACCAGAGTTTGGGAAGACAGGATTTGGTTATAGTTACAGTGTGTTTGGTTGCAGGGGTTTGAAGAGATTTAGAATTAGAAATCCTATTATGATGAGTGTTTGGAATGATATTTCAAAATGGGATAGGTATTTGATATGATTTTAAGGGATGATTTACCCTTGTCTTACGTTAAACCCCTAAATTTTTCCATTGGTCTCCTATTATTGATCATTATTGAATTAGATACTAACAGAATGTAGCTTGAAATCCACTTTCTCCATCTTTCGCCGAAACCCTTTTTCGGAAGTACACGATAGAGGTCCATTTGCCATGGTCATATGCTTTCTCAAAATCTATTTTAAGAACAATTCCTAAGTTTGCAATGATACATTTATTATCAATGTCACCAAGGGTTAACTTGTATGTCCACAGATTGAAGTTAAGATTGTTAGGCCGAGAAATTAAGTAGCAAGCACAAGGACTGCAACTGGTGAAAGTTACTAAAGGTTCAGTAATTCAACACAAATAACCTTTCTAACCTGGTTCCTCTTGCTTGTGATTTGACACAATATCTTCCAGTAATGAAAAGCTCTGATTTCTGGAGTTCGACGCAAAAGATGACAAGAAGCTACTCTTGGCCATCTCATAGCTAGTTTCTAGAGAATACATAGATGCTTGGTAGTTCTCAGAAATTTCCGACTGCTCGTTCTCATTCTCTTGCGCGGGTGGTAGTGGGACAGGCTTGGATAGTGTGTAGAACTTGTCGTCATAATACTCCGTTTCTTTATTAGTATAATAATGTCTTAACAACTCCAACGACAAGTTATCAAGGATTAGTGCAACCTTGCAAGATATGTGTTGGAGATAAAACCTCGATTCTTTTCTTAGGAACCTGCAAATGAAAATTATCAGTTCAATCAGTGAAAATGAAGTCGCAACTAGAGAAGCTCGATGTGTATATTGAAATTTGACACATTCATTAGTTAATATAGGAAATCCATTCATATTAACAAGCAATGCAAGCATGCTTCTTAAAGAATTATATCCTTTAAGTACCATGCAATCACTATTCTTCAAACACACAGATTTATTTCAAGAATCCTAACGTTATATTAAAGCCAGCACATGATATAAGGACAAAGATACATGCCAATGGAAAATTACAGTGTGTGTATAATACAATTTCATCTATTCTGGTCCTGGTCTTCTTTATTATCATGAAATTTTAAAAAAAATCAATTTAATTTTCACAACACTAGAGACAATGGACTATTTTGAAAAGTATGCTCGAAACATAACATGTGAATCAATCATGAGGCGATGTATGTGAGATTTAAGCCTCATGTGTGGTCAAGATCAACAGAATATTCTGACAAAAAGAAGCACTTGGAGAAGACTGACACATGTGTGCAACCCGACTTGATTTCTTCTATGGTTCATGTAGCCTTCCACAATCCATTGAGATAAAAGGCTTAGCTGTAGTTGTTGATAATCAAGATTAGAAGGAACAATTTTTGCAATGACTATCAAGGAGAAAGTAAAATAATGCAAATTCTCCATACCACATTTTGCATATTCACATATCAAGGCAAACATTTTCTTTTCACTCATCTTCATCAAATTAAATAGACAACATAAAATAAAATGAGTTTCGATAAGAACACTTGCTCCTTAATCCTTCGAAATAAATTAAAAAATCAAAAATAAGCTAAATGAAGTTCAAAAATATCAAAATATAATGCTACCTATCAAGAATAACCCAAGTTGCATTAGAAGTAGCAACTTCTTGTATGGAAACCTTCCTCATTGGACTTCCAGCAGTGATTTTTACTTCAATGTCCACCTGTTGTAGACAACCATGTGAGAACCGACTTTCAAGATACAGAACCAAATACAAAATATATGATGTTGATCTCAAAGTTTTCTTATATACTATAAGAAAACAATAAAACGAAGTCTACAAGAGTTTCATTTACCCCTTCGCCTTCGCATTCCTCAGCGCTATATTGGAGCATGCTTACATACAAATCAATCTTTTTTGATACTTCTTCCTCCATTGCACGTTTATGTGATGTGCCAAGGAAGTTATAAGGGGCTATTTGCATTTGGTAACCCACTGTGAAGAAATGGTTGATAGTAAAGGAGGAATTATAAAAATAACATCAAATGAATTGAGTTTCATATACTGTGATCGAACTAAATACGTAGAGACACTTCATTCACCAAAATGATATCAAATAATTATATTCAATAAATCCTACCAAAAGGTTATGAGTCGTTTAAACAAAGTGACAGAAAATGTCATATAAAGGGCTTGTTAACTAAAAGGGAAAATCAAACAACTAGTTGAACTTTAATTGTTCCAAATGAAGGTAACATATGGTAATTTTATTTCATATTGCATTACACTTAGTAAAATCATCCCCAAATGGTAAGCAACATCATATTTCCAAGTTCAGCATACATCACAAACAAATTACATATCAATGTCTTCAAAGTTCAAATCCCAACCTCACTATCAATGAGCAAAGTGGGATGCTTATTTCTCAGTCATGGTTCGCCGACACAGTGGCGGAGGGCGTCTCGGAGGCTTTTGTTCCAGTTCCATTTACATTTCGCGGAACGGTCGCGGTTATTGAGTTTTTTTAAATTAAAAATAAAAATACTTACATAATTTGGGCAAATTATTAATGAAACAAATCAAAAAATTGGAAACATTTGAAATTTTAAAAATGTTTCACAATGGTAGTTCCTTGCACTGCAATCGTCGTTTCAGGCCACGAAATTGCTATTTCGTTCCGCGACGGCCATGAAATCGCTGTTATAGTTACACGTCTGTTTTAGCAGGGAATTTGCAATGGCAGCTGCCGTTCCGCCGCCGTTTTTACGAACCATGTTCTCAATGGCTGAATGAGTATAAAACAGATGATCTCCCAAAGTCAAAAAAATATTAACCACTCTGCCTTATCAATAGCGGTAGCAAACAGCACCAAGAATTACATTGATCTCGAAAACCACAAAAAAAAAAGATCTGAAAAATAGTAATCCCATATGCAGATCATCTGAAACATTTGAAATCAAGAAACACAAGACTTACTGGGATGCAAGACTTTGTGCAACACTCCAAGAACCGTAATTGTATCACCTGAACGTATAATTCCACCGTGCATCCGAATGTTATGAATAGTATGCCTAAATTCATCTTTATTTCTATCTCTGGTAGAATCATATATGATCAGGACACGAGATGGCATCAGAGGATTATCCCTACACCTATCATTGTTACTATTATTAATACTCTCCATTTAGCATTTAAGTTTTTCAGAAAATCAAAATCCCACAAACCAAAGTGTTCAATGCTGCAGGACACGATATAAATCGTCTGAAATGAAAACTTTATTGAGAATGCAATTTGGCAAATACGATTTCCCCCAATAAATATTGAAAAAACACCCATCTTACTCCAATTCACCAGTGTTTCTGTCTCGATATGCTTGGTTGTGTTTCTTGAGGAGGAATAGTATATTTGGAGGATATCTTGTAGGATCATTCGGGTATATTCGAAGTATGAATGTGTGTCAGTGAAGTCGTCCATTAAAGAGCGATTAAAAAACGATGATCGCAAAGCCATTGAAGACGTGATCAAAGAATCCATTTCGGGTTTTTTCTTTTCTTTGGATAGCCAACACTTGTTACCTTGTTTTCTCCGAAATCCTGTAATGTTCAGTCAGGTCCAAAATATCTTGCAGGTTGCCACCTGAAGCTTCAGCTTAGTCTCAATTTAATCCTTTTTTTTTTAAAAAAATTTTTTGAACTTATTATTCAGAATTGTTACATTCAAACTTTCATAGATCATAAACAAGTATGCGTTTGCTGAAAGCCCTTGTCACAGGCACCATACTCATTTGAGTATTAAGATATATCAAATTTGAGACCTCTCATTCTCATCACCACCCCTTCCCAATATGGTAAGCATTGTACTAAAAAAATAAATAAAGGAAATAAGTTTCGGGTTGGCAAGATTAGGTAGGGTTGGTGATTTCGACGATTTGGAGGGTTTGACTAAAAAATAAAATTCTCAAAATCAACAATAAAAAATCTTTTCTTTCCAAATATTGCATGGGACTGGAATTCACCATAGCCCAAAGGTGGTTCCACCCCTAATTATGTGCATAACGGACAAATGCAACAAATAAAAAGTAAGCAACTATATATCCCGACAAAAAAGTGTCCTGAAGAATAGTAAATACATCAGACATAAAGACACGCAACTTAAATTTAACAAAAATAGCTTCTATATTATTTGTATTGCCATTGAACGCCATCCTTTCGTGGCCAACCAGAAGCAGAAGACTTTACACGATTTTTACATTCGCCAAGATCCTGTTAAAAAACTACGGTTTGGGGAAAAATGATTTATTCATTCTCAATTTCTCATTTGTATAATTACAATATATAGGCTATTCATAAGAAAACTACGAGAAAGTTAGACAAATAATCTTTAAATTTGCTACTTAATATTCAATGCATTGTCTTCCAACTTGACCACTTTGTTGGACATATGGTATAAACTTGGCTTGAACTCATTAATGTTGAACACTTCTGTTTGCATTTAAATGACATATGTGTATCGTCCACCTTGCACATTATTATTTTCAACATTCCACTTCGAGTTGGTGCATTGATGTCACTAATGCCCAGCTTGTCTTCGAAAACCTGTTTGAGACTCTTTCTCCTCTTTCTGGGATCTCGCTCCTCTTTTGGAAGTCTTGTCCATCTTGGGTAGTCTGCACAGCTCCTCTTTGAGTAGTCTGTCATCCCCTCTTTGGGTAATCTGCGTTAACTCCTCTTTGAGTAGTCCGCGTCAGCTACTCTTTGGTTAGTCAGTGTCAACTTCTCTTGTTGTTGTTTCCGACGGGTTTTTTTTCATGGCAGCGTCGACGACAGCAGGTGCTAGTTCTTGTAATCCCGATCGTGGCTCACGGGTCGACTGGCTTGCTGAGCTCATGGCTACTGTTCGTGGGTCGTGGTTGCTGTGTCTGTACTCATGGAGGTTAGTTTTTGCTCGTGGCTCGCAGCTGTAGGGCTCGCGGCTCTCGACTGGAGATGACGCCCGAATCTGGGTTCTTTGCTGGTTTGTAGCATCTCTGCTATAATTTAGCAAACCTTAGTTTTTTTTTTTAAATGTAGCTCTAATGCAATGTTAGAAACCAAAGGTTTGGGGATAATTGATTTTTTCATTCTCAACTTCTCATTTCTTATTTCTCAATTGTAACATTACAATACATATGTTATTTATAAAAAAAACTACAAGATGTTATACAAATCATCTTTAAATCTGCTACGTAATATTTGAATGCATTGTCTTCCAACCTGACCACTTTGTTGGACACATAGTATAAACGTGGCTTGGAACTCATTAATATTGAACACTTCCATTTGCATTTAAATGTCATACATGTATAGTCCACCTTGCACATTATTATATTGTATTGTAAATTATTAAAGATATGTTTTATTTATTTAAACATATGTTCCTTTTGTTTATCTCTATAATTCATTACCATATTATTAAAAGAAAGCATAAAAATAAATGCAAAGAGTGAAATAACATCAAAACATTATATATCTAATGCACCACTCAAATATTTTTTGTCCAAAGTGCCATACCCAATTGTACAAGGGCTTGGAGGCGCTCCCCAAGCCCAATTTTTTTTAAGTTCTATTAAGGGTACAACCTATTAGTTTTATGCCGCCCATTAAAGATACACCATTTTTAATTTATGCAGCCCAATAATTTTTCAGCTCATTCCTAATATTTTTTAATTTACTGAATGATTTCAAAAGTCAAAACCACCCTTCACTCAAAACACTTCACATCTTCATTGGTTCGGCAGTTCACGGATTCACGCCTTCACGCCTTCAGCCCTTGACCAATCACCATTGCACATCGGTCATTCACTCATCTTCATCGGCTCGCAATCATCAATCCAATACTCTGCCAGCCAGCCAGGTAAGACTTCATCAACTTCAAGGGCTATTAATTTGTTTTATTCATTTATTTCTTGGGTGTCATCGTTTGAGACTTTGAGTTGAATTTAGATTCTGATTAAGTGATGTTGGCTTCTTGATTTGGTGTTGGGATTTCTGACTAATGAGTATTGAAATGAAATGCAAACAGAAACTTGTCTTAATTTGGTGTGGGTGTTTGGATTTGTTGACTAATTTTTTTATTCTTCTCTGCAACAAGAAACTATGTGAAATGTTATGCCAAATTGAAGCCTTATGCATAATTAATTATGTAAACTAAATTCACAAAATGCAATGACATGAATCTTGAATAAACAATGATTCTCTCCACTGGCCTGTGATTTTCAAATTTCATGTTTTTTTTTGTGTTGCAGGCTTAAAATTAGCCTACATATAGATCAATTAGTGAAGGAAAGTTATATAGATCAATTAGTGAAGGAAAGTTTTATTTATAGGTGAATTAAAATGTCAAAAAGAAGTATCTTTTATTATTTCAACCAGGAAAATAGTGAGCAGTTATAAAAAAATTCAAAAGCTCTAGATGATCCCAATCCATCAAGTTCCAGATCTACTATGGAAACCAAAAAACGCAGTCATGACAACGAAGTTATTCTCATTCCAGTAGAAGGCAATATTCAATATTATGAACGAGATCATGGAAAACGAATTGGAATTTGGCAATATCCATGTGATAAACAAGATGAGGTTTGGAGAGAAGATTTTGGGATGAGATCGTAGCATGCCATTAATGAATATCCACTTGTTGATTTTAAGCAACAAAAATGGAGTTTTCAATCTTCTTGGTTTATAAAGTTTTCATGGCTCGAGTTTTCTAAAATAAGGAAAGCTGCATTTTTATTTTCCGTGTTATCTTTTTGATACTCCTTCATCACATCATAAGAATTTTACGGTTGAAGGGTTCAAGAATTGGAAAAGAGTTGATTGCAAAGATTGACCATTGAAAAAACATGAAGGAGATTGTAATTCATCACATGGTATGATTATGATAAAATGGGAGGGCTTGAAAATATATCCCAACATATTGATAGAAGGACGGACAAACAATCAAAAAATATTGTAAAGCAAATCAGATTGCTTCTAAAGACATTGATTAGAGCTTTGAAGTGGCTTGCATTGCAGGGATGTGCATTTAGAGATGATGAGTCGCTAGATTCTCATAATCGTGGAATTTTTTTGAATTAATCAAATTTCAAGGAGAATTGTGCAAAGAAATTTGTGATATTATCTTAGACACACAACCAAGAATGCCAAGTATACATCACCATCAATTCAACAGGAGATACTAAAAATATTACTGATACTGTGTGAAGTAAAATCTGTGATGAAGTTGGGGATGCTAGGTCAAGGATATGATAGTGCTAGCAATATGTGTGGTGAATGGAATGGATTACAAGCATTATTCCTCAAAGATTGTCTATTTGCATATTACGTTCATTGTTTTGCTCAGCGATTACAAGTTACTATAGTTGCAGCAGCAAAAGAGGTATCAGATGTACGACTATTTTTTTTTTCAAATTGAGTTATGTTGTAAATTTTGTGGGTGCATCTTCAAAACGACATTCTCAGTTAAAATCAATTCGAGAAGATGAGATTATTCATGTGAAAGTATCGGGAGAACATGGGACTGGTTGTGGGGTTAATCAAGCTAGTACTTTGCAACGATCTATATCTACTTGTTGAAGTTCACATTACACTTCTGTTAGTCGAGTTATTGAATTGTTTGGTTCAATTTGTACATTTCTTGAAGATCTCATGGAGGGGGAATCGAACTTTAGTATATGTGCGGAGGCTAAAGGTTTGCTTAAAGGAATGATGACATTTGATTTTGCGTTTATCTTGTTATTGATACATAGAGTTTTGGAAATATATGATGTGTTATGCCAAGCATTGCAAAGAAAAAACCAAGACATTTTGAATGTGATGAGTTTAGTCAGGACTACAAAGTTAATTTTACAGAAACTGCGAGACGGTGAATGTGATGATTTTCTATGGAGTATGAATAATTTTTGTGATATGAATGACATTGAAATGCCTGAGTTGACTGATCTTTATATAGAAAGTACTAAACGTTCTTGTCAACAGAAAAATAATTTCATGTTGGAGGAATACTATCATTTTCATGTATTCAATGTTGTGATTGACAAACAATTAATGGAGTTTAATACTAGATTTAAGGAACAATCAGTGGAACTTCTTACTCCGTGTGATGCCTTAAATCCTAGTTAATGTCTCAAATCATTCTCCGAAAGTGCCATTATTTCTCTAATTGAGAAATTTTATCCCAATGATTTTTCCAAAGATGACATGAAACATTTGAAGACTCAATTGGACCATTACAAACTTGATGTATTTGAGAATCCTCGATTTAAAGATATTGATTCTCTTCATAAATTATGTCGGTTGCTCACTGAAACAAAGAAATCAAGGATTTATTGTTTTATTGATAGGTTGATTCATTTTAGTCTTGACTCTTCCAGTTTCTACTGCAACAACAGAATGAGCATTTTCAGAGATGAAACTTCTTAAAACACCACTTCGCAACAAATGGAGCAGGAATATTTAAACAACATAATGGTTTTGTGTAATGCCTAGATATGCATCACATATGTTATGTTGCATTATTGTGTCATTATAACATAATTACGGTATGATGTGAACTCGGTTCGGGTTGGATCGAGTATGATTAGTTGACATATGATGAAAAGATTATTGTGCATGTTTAAAGGAACTAAACATAGTTGAGAAACAATAAATTGATATGATGTATGGTTGTATGGCAAAAGAAATGTTAGTCATATGTGCTATGGGAAAGGATGTGATTAAATGATGTAATTGTGTGATTATGCAATTAACAAGGTTGACTTATATGAATTCTATAAGTTATACTTGGTATAGTAGTAACTTTACATGGAGGGCATGTATTTGATGCATGGTAGAACATATGGAATAAACTTGGCATGAATTAAATAGGTAAAACTCAGATTTGAAACATATAATGCACCTAAATTCACCTACAAATCTCTACAAATGTGCTCTCAAACCCTAATGGGTTCACTCACAAACCTTGCTTTGATGCGGCATGGAATCAAGTAGAGACTTGATTATAGATGAAAGTTGAAGCTATTTGGTAAGGATAGCATAATCTCTTTACCTCTTTGTTGCTAGTTTTGGTTAACAACTTGGTTATGGTAGCTTGATATTAATAAAGAATTGATAGGAGGAGGAATTCAATAAAATAAGTTGTGTGGTTATGAAAACAAGTTCATATGATGATATAGTCATGTTTTATAAAGCTTTGGTGTTGTGTTATGAAGTGTAGAGTTGAAACCATGGAGATAAGCTTGAAAATGCCATATTCGAAAAATTCAGACGTCGGCGATCGATCGCGAGTCATGTGGCGATCGATCGCCGAAATAGGGGAAAATCATAAGGCGTTGAAATGCATTGGCGATCAAACGGTGAAACATGGCGATCGATCGCTGAAGAACAGAACATATTAGCGATCGATCGCGAGAGAATGGTGATCGATCAGTGAGAGGGGGAAATTTGTGGTGATCGATCGGTGATTTTGGAGATCGATCGCTAGGGTTGAAATTCTAAAAAATGTTATATTTTCTTGGAATTTGATGGTGAAGCCTATTATAACATTGAATTGTTGATATTCATGTAGTACCATCACAAGGAACAAGTTAGAGAGGAGGTTAAACATTGACTCTTGATTTTCTATCTTTTGTACAATACGAACTGTACGTGTTGATGTACGAGTATTGGTATTCTATTTATGATCATTAAATGTGATGATGATATATTTTTGATTGAGAGATGAGATTATTGTGACTATCATATGTGATTGGTGCTGTGAGGCACGATGATGTTGAGGCCTATAGTTGATGTCGTGAGGTGTATGCCATTGTTGGGTGGACGTGAAGGCTGAGCCACTGACATATTAAGCTGAGAGGCATATCATATCGGTCCCGTTATAACATGATGTTGAATGAGATATGTCATGATATATTTGGCCAATTGTATCATATTGTATATTGTGTTTTCGAGTATGTACATGGTGTATGTACAGGAACAACCAGAGAGGAGTATTTTCAATGCATGAAATACAGGAAGTTGTTTATACAATATTTATGCATTACATTGATGTTGGATTGTGAACATCATTTATATACTCATGTTGTGCGTGGTTGTTCTGTAGGGACTCATAGCTAGGAAAGGTCGGGATTGTGAGTCTACCTTCTGCTGCTAGGAGTTAAACTGATCGAGATTGAATGACTTGTGATGTGTAAATGATATACAAGATGTGATGTATATGAACAATATAAGCGAAAGACATAGTTAAAAATCATGATCAGTAGTGTTAGTATCTTAATCCTGATAAGTAAAGATTGTGATTTACTTAATTGAACATATTATGAGGATTAAGGTGACGAGGCCTCACATTAGTGGTAGAGCAGTGGTTAGATGACTGGAGTGAACAAGGATAGAGGAAGTGAATTAGTGAGATGCATATTCACTTGAAATCATGTTATATCCTTGATGTAGTAAAGGATGTTGTGCTAACATGCTTTTTGTGTTTCAATATTATTGTTGTTAACCCTTGAATTACAGTATGCCAACAAGATTAGTTGTGAATCCCCAAGAAAGCAGCTGGGGATGTTGTGCTTGTACCTGTATCACCATCACCATTGGGCCAAAGGGCAGGGGAATATGTATGAATGGTTTGAAACTTGCTAGTGATTAAGTTCTTGAGTTATACGTGTTTCTCTGTGAAGAGACTGAATATAGGGGGCAAGTTGAGGAATGGTTGAAACGTGGTGATTCGGTTGTTGTGTCAGTTCCATGTGTAACATCACTGTGATTGAAATTGGCTAAAAGTTTCGATATGGTGAACGGTGACAGTAAGGGAATGGAGATCTCAGTGGCAGAGTGTGAACTGGAATGAATACCAAAAGTGAGTTTTGCATCACTATGCTCTGTTGTGTCAAACAAATAAACGACAATGTGATTCTGACTGTGAAACATGATATGAGAATGGTATTTGATTTTGTTTTCCAATTTTTGTTTTGTTGAGATATTTATGTGAGGGGATTGAGGCATCGGTTGGATTTTAGGGTTATTGTTATGAACCATGTGTCACTTGTGAATGTGTGGATTAGTGTAGAATTGACAAGGATTGAAGGCGATGCTCAACGTATGAGATTGCGGTGAAGAGCTACATTGAGTACTTGGTACTTTATGCTGTAAGTATCCTACGTACTGACTACAGTATGACATGCAATGGGTAATCGATACCGCTGTTAAGATGTGTGTTGTTTTTTTATTAAAAAAACGACTCGCTTCATTGCGATCTGCGGGTGTGAGCCATTTGACACTTATCCTAGAACTTATGATCTTATAAATGCAGCAGGTCTGTTAACCGTTGAACATAAAATATACATTTTGTCGAACTCATATATTCCCAGAGTTGCATGTTATTATGAAATTTGGAGGAAAAACAATCATCATGTTTGTTACTCAGATGTAATATATCAGCGTATTATGTTGGAGATGGATCATATCCTAAGACCATATGGACGATTTTACATACGTGACACGAGTGTAGCAATCAATAGGCTTAACGAAATCGCAGAAGTAATGGGATGGGTGACATTTGTTTTTGTAGTTTGGAAAAGAAGAACTCTTGATTGATATTAATGAAGATAGTGCAAAGTCATATATAGTGCATGACCATCTAGTTTCTCAAAATTAAGAAGTACAATACATTTAAATTAATCATAATAGAATTCAAACTAGGATAAATATTTATCTAACAATCTAATATCAATTTTCAACACTCCCCGTCAAGTCGGGCAGTATGTCAGTCATGCCTAGCTTGGAATTCATGTATTGAAAAAGAGGTCAAAACATAGCTATTGTCAGGATGTCAGACACTTGATTTTGAGAGGGGATCTATCGCAAGTCTACAATATTATTCTCAATCTTTTCACTTTCATTGATAAAATGTCGATCCACTTCAATATGTTTGGTATAATCATGATGGACAAGATTTTTTTATACTGATTGTAGCCTAATTGTCACACATTAGCTCAATCGAACTATCCCTATCCAATTTTAATTTGCTAAGCAATCTCTTAAAGCCACATCCCTTCACATATTCCATGAGCTAAGGCTCTAATTCTGTTGCGTGCCACAATGGATTGCTTCGCCAGGTTACCAAATTTTCCCACAAAATGCAAAATATCCAGATGTAGACCGTCTATCCGTAGGAGAACCTGCCCAATCAGCATTGATGTATACTTTAATGTTTTTGGCTGAAGTTTTCCTGAAGAGTATCCTTTCCTAGGAGTTCATTTTAAGTATCTCATCAATAAGCAACATACATGTGTTTTTCGGTTGGACAATTCATGAACTGACTAGTGACATTTACAACAAATCCAATATCTCATCGGATGATTGCCCACTAGCCATTGATATCTTCTTTTGTCAACTACAGGGCAATCCTTTTCCATTCCTAATTTTACATTAGGATGCATGGGTGAATCCATGGGTTTGCACCCCAACTTACATGTTTCTTACAGAAGATCTAATACATATATCCTTTATGAGATCGAATTTATACGAGATGATCTAGCCACCTCCTTTCCCAAAAATATTAAGATCTAAGATCCTTCATTTCAAACTCCTTTGAGAGCAAGGTTTTTATACAAGTCATTTTTCCGGCATGATCTAATGTAAGACAAATATCGTCAACATAAACTATAAGAATTTAGATCTTTCCTTCTTTTGAGTGTTTTACAAACAGTATATGATCAAATTGACACTGTGTGTAGCCATCTCAGAACAATGGTGAATCGGTAGAACCATGTCGAGGGTGATTGTTTGAGCCCATACACTGACTTCCTCAACTTGCATACCTTGTTGGTTGTTGCTTCTGATTCAAACCCTGGAGATATATTCATGTAGACTTCTTCTTTTAGGTCTCCATTCAGAAATGCATTCTTTACACCTAATTGATATAAAGGCCAATCTAAATTTGAAGCATCAATATGAGAACTCGATGGTATTCAATCCAGACAAACGAGAAAATGTCTCTTAATCTCATAAGACTGTGTATACCCTTTGGCTACAAGTCGTGCTTTAAATCATTATATGCTTCCATTGGCTTTGTGTTTAACAGTAAAGATCTATTTGCATCCAACGGTTTTGTCTTCCCTGGGGTAATTCAGTAATTTTCCAAGTACGGTTTTTTCTCGAGTGCTCTCATTTCATCGAATGCAACAACTTTCCAATTTGAGTCCGCGAGTGCTTTTTTCAAAAGTCAATGGAAGTTGCACTTGATCCAAACCTGTCTCTCTATATGCAGGTGATAAGTGCTCAAAAGATACAAAGTTATTTATTGGATGTTGTGTACAAGACCTAACTCTTTTTCTCAATGCAATAGGTATATCATCTTGTTCAACTATTGGCATGCCATGATCATTTTCATTGGAACATGACTCTGAAGAAGAGTTATTGACATGTTGATCTAACACAGAATCTTGTTGACTCCCTAGATGAAGATGTTTCCTTCGAGAATAGACTTAGAGTGGTAGACTTGGGATATGATGTTCGGTGTGTAAATCAGATTTTGAAGGTGGCTCATGCTCGGAACTTGTGATTGTGGTGCAAATTCCAAATACGGTATATGTTCAAACCGGAAGCTCTTAACCTGTGAGAGTGTTTATACAGTAGGTGTGAATTGTTGCAAAATGTGAGAGTAATGCAAGAATGACTAGTATCCACTACAAAGCAATCATATTTTGAAATTATCTCATCTGAAAAACTTAATATGACCATGTTATCAATATGAAATTTGAAAAAAATAATCATCGTTTTTGTTGCTCAAATGTAATAAATCAGAGTATTATGTTGGAGATGATCGTATGCTAAGACCAGATAGACGATTTTACATATGTGGCACGATTATCGCAATCGATGAGCCTAACGAAATCACAAAGGCAATGGGATGTGGGACATTTTTTTTTTGATTATGGGGAGGACCCTCATTAAAACCGGTGGTTCTTAACCTCAGAGGAGCGTTTGTAAAGTATGTGTGAATTGTTGCAAAATGTGAGAGTAATGTAAGAATGACTAGCAACTACAAAGCAACCCCAGTTTGAAACTCTTTCGTCAAAAAATTATTAGACCATGTTCTTGGTATATGTTGGGATAGACCCTAAGATAATTTGTTAGATGATTGATTTTGGCATATATTGTATTATGATTTTCATAAATGGCAATTCATTATTATATATTATTTCAATATCTGTGTAATATGAACAAATATATATATTATATTATTCTTAAAGGTTGTCCCTAGTCAAGTATTATCATGAATTAAGATAATGATAATGCATAGAGACTAGTATGTATTGATTGATGAATTTGTTCATGGATATGAGATATCGAATCAACACATAGGTACATGTAAGAGAACTATGTACTGCACCGACCCACCGTGAGAATGCTACATTGATTGTTATATGAATGTCATAATCGATTCTCATAGTAATAATAGTGTATGTAATCCTTACGACTTGAGATCACCTGAGATCCCAACATAAGGAGTTGCGTATCTTGATATTGTCAAATATTACCTATAGGGTAAACTATAAAGACAATCATTGGATATACTACGAATTATGTAGAAGGATGTTGAGTGATCAATATAGGATTTGTCCATCATATATAACAGGAGAAGTGTTTGGACCCTTGATCGAGTGAAACTAAAATGCATGGTCATGCTCGAATGAGTCGATACGTGATATCAAGCGTATTCGTTAATTCTAGTCTACTCGGGGATCAAGAAATAAAAGATTTTACTATACGAGTATGACATTTTTCATAACTCGTGTTCAATCTAAACACCTAGGACAAATGGATTAAATTACATGGTGAATATTATCACATGACATGGGTAAAGTCGAGTCAATGGCATTCTTGTAACTTGGGTACCATTGATGTGTTGCTAGATACCACTAATTGCTTGTGACATAAAAATAAGATTTTATCTCACTATCAACGTTCCAAGATCTTAAGGGGTCGCACAAAAGATTAAATCGATAAAGGGTGATAAACATTTGATGAATTAAATAGATTAGGAAGAGTCCTAATCAATATATATATATATATATATATATATATATATATATAGGGTTTACGGGAAAGAATGAAGAATACGAAAAAGATAAGCCGTCCTTCATCATCAAAATTTCTAGGCTAGCACCTTGAAAATAATTCAACGTCCCTTTAGGCGATTTGATCGTGTGGATACCATAGAGGCAAAGCTGTGAAGTTTTGCTCGTGACTCATGGACATTTTTCATCGAGGATACTGCATCAAACACGCTACAAATGTATAAATATATAACACCGATATGGTTTTCCTTCGTATAGATCCTTGGTGGAATCCGATTTTATTTATTTATTCCGCTGCGTGTGCTATCGGATTACTAAAAGTGGTATCAGAGCCGTGTACGAAGCCCCATATCGGGTTATGTGATAAATCGTATTATCATATTTTGATTTTTATATTCATGCTAAATCAAAGAAACCGTATCGATTAAAATATAACAACATGTGAGATATGTTATACACGATTATAAAGGTCATATGAGATATGTATATGAGAAACTATCTTTGTAATATATATATGATATATTGACGATTGTTTCGATATATGTATAAAATGCATATGTGTATGGACGACCGAGCCACTGTGTGCGGGAGACGAGCCATCATGGGCGGGCGACCTAGACCCTGTCTGGGCTGGCGACCGACCACATGGGCGGGGAACCGAGACCATGTCTGGGCGGGCGACCGACCAGCATGGACGGAGGACCGAGACCCTGTCTGGGCGGGGACCGACCACCATGGGCGGGTGACAGATGTCCTGTGTGCGGGCGACAGAGGCAATAAACCCCGCCGTTGTAGCGCACAATAATCTTTTTCCCATTTAAGCATATTGGTTTTAATAACAGTTTATCAACCAAGAATTAAAATTTTAAAGGGTTTAGAAATTAATTCATTAATTGTTATGTCCTAGAATGTTTTATGTGTTGTTTGAGCATGGTGCATGGTTATAGCCCAATGACCAATTAGATTGAAATTTGGTGAATGATTGTAATTTTAATATAGCCTGCGTGTCGTGCCTTCTCTAATTTTTTTTTTCTGATTGTATTACCTCTCTCATATGCTCCCCTCCAATGTAACTCGAGGATTCTTCCATATCATGTAATTGTTATGTAGTATAGTTTTAGCACTAGTTGATGGAGATCTATGGAGATGGATCAAGAGGACACGACGAGGTGACCATTCATGGGAGACCACTATGGTGCTTGGAGAAGTTACCCTAGGTTGACCATTTGATTTTCTCATTGGCTTGAGAAAATATGTAGTTCGGGCTATAACAATGTCAAGTTTATTTTATGCTGATGTATGAGATACATGATTATATTTATATGCTGATTAATATTGATGGATGATAACATCATATAGGTATTAATTTGTTAATAATAAATATGATTTCATAATCAATATTAATAAAATCATTAGCTTTTAAAATAAAATCCCTCGCATAATATTAATTTAAGATTGATGCCTTCCGATTAATAGTACTCGTCAAGACTTCGATTGAACATGTGTAGGTTTGCCAAAGCAAAGTACTATGACAATCTTAGTAAGGCGCGATAGGATAAAAGTGATATCCATGTGACTATAAATTGGGTTCGACTTAACTAGCGTTATCTCAATAGGATTGGGAGAGGCATGGGGTTGGGTAGTAATCCATTAGATGAATTAAAACAAATTTGTTGTTCACCCAACCATCCAAGAGTTACACGTGATGTAATTGACAAGTGTTGTCTACCTAAATAACCGAGTCTTGGGTGATTAGCCAAAGCTAACTCATGGTTATGTGAAATATGGATCTTGGCCCACTAATAGCTTATGAGGGTAGTTGATTTTAGCAAAATAATGGGAGTTTTATTTAATAAAAGACCTTATTAAATGACTAAAACATACTACTTATTTTGCATATTTATATTGTAGATATCCATGGAATCCTATAATGTTACTAGTACACTTTCACTGCGATCAGTCCTTGAGAATGACAAATTGGATGGACAAATTTCCTAGACTGTTATAGAAATCTGAGGATTGTCCTCAAACAAGAGAAAAAATAATATGTAATAGAGAAACCCTTATCTGCTGAGGAACCTCATGCTACGGCCGTAAGGGCCGATAGGGATGCTTACAAGAAGCATCAAATGACGCTCTGGATGTTGGTTGTCTCATGCTTGCAACCATGACCTCTGAGCTTCAGAAGCAACATGAGGAAATGGATGCATTCAATATGATTGAACATCTAAAGGAACTTTACCAAAAACAAGCCAAACAAGAGAGGTATAATGTCTATAAAGCGTTATATCGGTGCAGAATGGTAGAAGGAAGCCATGTTGAGTCAAGAACATGAACCGCATCTTCATCCTCCGCCCCAACATATGACACTACTCGATTTGTTAACCAAGCGGCCGCGGATTGGTTAGTTAGCGTGGAATGGAAATGGACACTCCCGATTCCGCTATCCTTCGAGAAGCGAATGACGAAATTGGTTGGGATTTGTGCGTCCACCATGACATGCCGTGATTCCAATTGTAAAAGAATTCTTTGCTAACTACAAGGCCTCTGTGGATGTACCTTATGTCACCATCTGTAGGAAGCACTTCATGTTCGACAGTGCACATATTAATCGCATCTACGGGCTGCCGCATATCGAAGACGATGATTATTCTGCTTACGTGCAACACCATATAGACTACAATGAAATCATCGAAACCTTGTATGGATGGACACTGACTCGTGATGGTAAAATAAAGAATTTTAAGAAGACGCAGTTGAAGGCCGAGGCGGATATTTGGTTCACATTCATTTCACATCGGGTCTTACCATCTATACCAAGGATAGAGCAGTGCTAGTATGTGCTATCATGACTGGCCGGTCGGTGAATCTGGGGGGCATCATCACATCCTCTATGCGATTAGCGGTGGACGGTTCCACCACGATCGGTCTTCCATCCCCATCACTAGTCACTGAGTTATGTCAGCAGGAGGGTGTACCCTGGGATACTCATGAAGAGACCTTGAAGCCATTCGCACCTCTTCAAATTGCGATACCACCTCCGGAGCAGGGGTCAGTACAAGAGCCTGCGCCAGAGCCAAAGCAGCCACAACCATCACTCCGCCAAGTCCCTCGTCGCTATTCTACCATTTCTTCTCCTACGACCATACCTCAAAGATTCCAACCTCTAGAGGAGGAGCTAATGGCACTTAACTTTCACCAACGATTGATGCGTGATGAGCAAAAATAGCTCCGGAGAAATCAAAAGGAGATCTTGCAAAATCAGGGTGACATGAGCTTAGAACTTTGAGAATTCTTGCAGTTCTCCTATGAATGGCATACTGTTGCGGCGCAAGCTCATCCACACTTGGCTTTCCCACAACCACCCACTCTCCAGCCATACCCACCACCCACCGAGGATGAAGAAGAGGATGACGACGAGGAAGACGCCGCTGCGGATGAGGGAGACGACCACTGACGATCGTCACCCCAGGTATTACTTTGTCCTAATTTTTTTCACACGTTTACTACATTGAGGACAATGTATTACTTGAGTTTGGGGGAGTATGTTGGTTTTTGAATTCATATTTTCTGATATTGTGAGTAGTGTAGTGTTATTTCCTGGATTTTATATTTTGGTTTGATATTTTGTCTACTGATGCGGTTATGTTGTTAAAAGTTGAGTGTCGATGAGTCCAATGAAGAGCATGAAATTTTTTTGCTTTTGTCTTTTTGGTGTAATTGGATTAAAGTAGTGACTCTATGCCATTATGATATTAGTTTTACTCTACTTATGACTTGCATCTTGAAGATTGTAGACGTGTTGTGAATATCTTGAATTGAGTTGACATGTTGAAAATGAGGAATAATTTGAGCACATTGAGTCATGAACTTGTTGATTGCATTTAGAGTAGTGATGATATGTGTGAACTTGATGACATGTCTTGAGCATCTTAAAGTGATCATAGAACATATTTGATGATGGCACATTGAGGCAAAATTTTATAATTATGAACTTGACTTGGACATGATTTAGGCAATCTTTGGAACGTTTGAGCCTTTCAAGCCTACCCTGTCTATATTTATCCCTAGTGTTCACTTTTGGGCTTAATTGGAAAAAGAATGGAAATTAACCACCATTCGACTTTTGTTGATGAAACTCACTATACCTACCTTCATATGAGCCTAAAAATAATTTGTATCATTACCTTAAGGGAGTATAATGAATTTCATGTGCGTACTATGTTTTGGGCTATTAAGTTATTCACGTACTATGTTTTGGGCTATTACAAGAAAAAAAATTCAATACCTAATGAAAAAGGAAAAAAGGAAGGCATAGAAAACAAAATAGCATAGTTATGTGATGATGAACCATGTGGAGATTCAACATTTACCACATTTAGTAAAATCTAATAAAGCACATGGTCATCAAGATATAAAGATATAAAGAAAATAAAAGAAAAAATGAGGGAGTTGAAGATGTGCTAAGATGAAATTTACAAATTATACTCTCTTCTTTTATTTTCCTACATTTTCTTTGAAACCGACACCAAAAGGCCTAACATATAAGCTTGAAAAGATCTTTTGATCCAAGTCTAGGAATTAATTACATTAGTGTAGAAGTGCTTGAAAAATAGGCATATGGATGCTCGATGATAATCTTGAATGTTGTTGATTAGCACTGTCTGATCTATGATGATTGTAGGATACTTGTGATTGACAATAGCACACACACACGTTCCGATTTTGAGGCTTGTTACTTGATTTAAAGAGAAAACACTTCTTGTCTAACGGTTGGATGGATTCTTGTTATGGTATGAGTGAAATTCCTGAGAGAAACATATGAGCACGAAATAATCCATGTTACCTATCATTTGTGAGCTTCACTATTTTTAATTCTATTCTTGCTCGAGGACGATCAAGAGTTAAGTTTGGTGGAGTTGACAAGTGCCATTTTTGCACTTATATTTGCATATGTTTCTTGCCATTTTTATAGTGATTCTTGGACGATTTTACGCTTTTGGTTGTGTTTTTGTATAATTTCAGGAATCCAGTGACAGTGCAAGGAATACCTGAAAACCCCATTTTATTGATTGAAAGGCGAAAATGGAACAAAACAAGCCGAGAGATTGGAAAGAAAAAGAGTTGAGTTGGGAAATTTTACAGTAGGCGATCGATCGCCACAAAGAAGAAATCGATCGCATCGGGGCAGAAGTAATAGGCGATCGATCGCCACTAAAGCTGAGATCGATCGTGATAGAGATAAAGTTGAAGAAATTGATCGCTATAAAGAAAACGATCGATCGCTACCGAGTCCTGCGAGGAAACAAATTACCTCTTTTAAGAGATTGGCTATTTTTGGATACCAGATTTCGATGGGCTCAGATTTCTCACTATAAAAGGGAGTTTTTTGATGCAAAGAGGGGACTTTTATCATCTGGTTTTTACCCTAAACTTGGGAGAAGCCACCACATACAAGTTGGAGATTCAAACAACGCAGCTAGAGGCGGAAGATGGGATCAACGCAAGAGTCAACGCCTAGCGATTTTCTGTATTTCTAAACTTTGTTTTGGTTTATTATTCAAAGTTTCAATGTTTATTAAGTTGTTTAATATGATAAAACAATGTTCTTGCTTTAGTATGCTAGGCTAAGTTGTTTATCGAGATTATGAGATCTTTTGTATGAACCCACAATTTTAATTCTAGTTTTTGATATTTTTGTGTTTGTGTTATGATTTTAATGCTTTTAAGGGATTAGCTACCTTTTGGATGATATTAGTTTACAATTGAGATCGAGAGATAAAATTGTAATATTGGACAAATAACACATACCGTGGATTTCAGACCGAGATCGAGATATGAAGTCGAATACATGTGTGATAGCTCTAGATATCAAGTAATCGAAGACTATGAGTTTTTATAAAGCGTATGCAATATTAATTTGTTAAATAAATGAACGAGAGTTACTTACTGCAAATTGGTATTGCGTTTAATATAGCTCGAGAGAGTATTTAGATATAATCGGAAAACTTGTCACCTTAGATGCATTAATATTGATTAGAACTAGTAGATGAATTGTGAGGATTACTTAAATGAACCAAAGTCTCGATATCTATCTCTACCATTTACAATATTTTCTCTTTGTGTTTCGGTTATTTCCTAAATTTGAGTAAATTAGTTAATCATTCATAACAATTTCGTAGGCTAAATATAGTTAAGCCAATTGGATCTGGTATTTACTATTAGTCCATGTGGGTAAGACATCTCCACGTTCATATCATTATACTAAACCTTGACACCGTGCACTTGCGGTATAATCACATCACACTAGAAAATAATTGTTTAAAATAAAAGCGATCACTACCAAGAAGCTATAATGGGCCCTGATTCTTAGAAATGGCTAGAGGCCATGAAATCTGCGATGGAATCCATGTATGTAAACCAAGTATGGACTTTGGTTAACCCACCTGAATGAGTGAAACCCATAGACTGCAAATGGCTTTTCAAGAAGAAAACTGACATGGATGGTAAAGTGCATACCTTTAAAGGCGATTGGTTGCTAAAGGTTTCAGACAAAGTAATGGTATTGACTATGATGAAACATTCTCACCATTCGCCATGGTTAAATTCATCAGGATCTTACTTGCAATAGCTACATTTCATGATTATGAAATCTGACAGATGGATGTAAAAACTGCTTTCCTTAATGGAAACTTACTTGAGGATGTGTACATGACACAACCTGAGGGTTATGTCGATACAAAGGATGCTGGGAAGATATGTAAGCTACAATGATCTTCTCGGAGTTGGAATCTTCGTTTTGATTATGCAATCAAAGAGTTTGGTTTCATCAAGAACGTAGATGAACCTTGTGTCTACAAGAAGGTCAGTTGAAGAATAATTATCTTCCTAGTGTTGTATGTAGATGACATATTTCTCATTGGGAATAATATCCCTGCCTTGCAATCTGTAAAGACTTGGCTAGGGAATTGTTTTTCTATGAAAAACTTGAGTGAAGCCACTTATGTGTTAGGTATCAAGATCTATAGAGATAGATCAAGAAAATTACTTGGCCTAAGTCAAAGTACACACATAGATAAAGTGCTAAAACGGTTTAGCATGCAAGAATTAAAGAAAGGGTTCGTGCCTATGACACATGGGATATATCTCTCGAAGAATCAGTGTCCTTCAACACAAGATGAGAGACAACGCATGAGTAAGATTCCATATGCGTCAGCTATTGGATCTATCATGTATGTCATGATATGTACATGTCCCGATGTTTCGTATGCTTTAATCATGACGAGCAGATACCAAGTTAATCCAGGTGAGCCATTGGATCGCTGTCAAGAATATCATGAAGTAATTGAGAAGAACTAATGATACTTACTTAGTTTATGGAGGTGATGAAGAACTCAATGTAATGGGTTACACAGATGCCAGCTTCCAAACAGACAAGGATGACTTTCGATCGTAGTCATGATATGTGTTTTTCCTAGATGACAGTGCTGTAAGCTGGAAAAGTTCAAAGCAAGAGACATTAGCCGACTCTACAACTGAAGCTGAATATATTGCTTTCTCAGATGCAGCTAAGGAGGTTGTTTGGATAAGGAAATTCATTTCTGAGCTTGGGTAGTGCCTAGCATTTTAGAACAATGGAGCCATCGCATTGGTTAAGGAACACTGATCTCACCAACGATCCAAACACATTCTTCGACGTTTTCATGTCATCCGAGACATCGTTGAAAGAGGAGATGTAAAAATATGCAAAGTACCAACTGATGATAATGTATCTAACCTGCTGACGAAACCGCTGTCACAACAGAAGCATGATCGTCATTCCATATCTTTAGGCATTAAGTGCATGTCTGATTGTTCTTAATGCAAGTGAGAGATTTGCTGGGATATGTCCTAAGACAATTCATTAGATGATTGATTTTGGCATACATTGAATGACAATTCATTATTATATATTATTCCAATATCTGTGTAATATGAATAAATATATATTAATGTCCTTAGAATAATATTGTATTATTCTTAAAGATTGTCCCTAGTCAAGTATTATCATGAATTATGATAATGATAATGCATAAAGACTAGTATGTATTGATTGATGAATTTGTTCATGGATATGAGATATCGAATCAACACATAGGTACATGTTAGAGAACTATGTATTGGATCGACCCACCATGAGAATGCTACATGGATTGTTATATGAATGTCATAAGCGATTCTCATAGTAATAATAGTGTATATAATCCTCAACATAAGGAGTTGTGTATCTTGATATTGTCAAACGTTAACTGTAATTCGATAAACTATAAAGACAATCATTGGATATACTACGAATTATGTAGATGGATGTTGAGTGATCAATATATGATTTGTCCCTCCTATATAACAAGATAAGTGTCTGAGCCCTCCGATATGGTTTTCCTTCGTGTAGATCTTTGGTGGAATCGAATTTTATTTATTTATTCCGCTGCGTGTGCTATCGGATTCCTAACGGTATAATAATATATAATGTAAACTAATTGAGTCATTTATAAATAAAGATATTATTAAGTACCCATTTACACTTTTACATCCAAATGTTATCGTTTGAAATATCAAAATTATAATTTTTTAAATTGGTATACCATGGCCTTATTTGCTCTGACTTTCATAACAATTGTCGAGACATCATCATGATAGAGGGGTCGATAAATTAATTGGAGGGTTGATGGATTATAGAGAGGGGAGGCTGGAATTTATAGCAGGGGTAGATGGAAATAATGTGTGTGAACTTTGGTTTTACTCATTTATCATGCAAAAGCACTGTAATTTTTCAACAATGATGGTGGAATTTCATACTGGACAATGTCTCGTAATTTTTCCTATCATTTTGGGTTTTCCACCTAAAAAATCTGGTGCCCCATGTATATCTGCATATTTTTTAATTATTACTTATTTTTGGGAGCAACATTTGGTGTTTCTGTGGGAAAATTGAGCCAATGCGTATAGATCTGGAGAAAACAGCACAAAAACTTGGTAACTATCGGTGCATGCATATATTTTGTTTTTGTGCTTAGAATTTGATACTGGAATGGAAGAAAATATGTGCTGATTGTGAAAATAGAAAAAACAAAATCATCTTATGGTAAATATGCAGAGGAAAAAATGTGAGAGATTGCATCCAGTAATTGTTTTTAATCCTAAGATATGCATATTTGCATCAAGATAAAGGCAGAAATCACAATTATAATGGTCTAAGACTAACATCCTCCCATTAAAACCATAGCAGCCGAGAAACTCAAAAGGTGGAAGGATGAGGAAACCAAGCCGCACTTTTCTTCTTTTTAACTTGCAATTTCGATTCCTTAGTTGATTCCAGTATTTCTGTCAGCTACATTGATCCCATTAAATGTATATATACACCTCTATATCAGCCGAATCATTGAATAACATAAATCCAAATTCGAAAGCAACAGAAAGAACCGAGAAAGCATCATTCACGTCAATCCTCTCCCCCTCTTCCTTCTCTCTCTATACATAGTTTACAACTATTTTAAGAAGAAGATTGATAAAGAAATTTGAGGTGAGAATATTTCTCAATATCAAGTAACGAATGTTGCGTGAATGTTAATGGGAATGAGAATGCAATGAGAAAGAGTTGTTGGGTATGAAGAACACTTGAGTTGGTGTTGTGCATTCTTGATGGGAAGCTTCAGAATGCAGAGATAGATGGGTTCATCTACCATGAATCTCTTGTCCATCCCCAACTTTTGCATCACTCAAATCCAAAAACCATTTTTATCAAGGGTGGTGGTATAGGCACTATTCTTGCATTTCAATCCAGATCCAGACACTTTTGCATTTGAGATAAGCAATATTGTCTCAAACTCGGGTGTCAAACCGAAAGATCAAAAGAGACATGCTTGGAATCAGTTCAAGATTGTCCCAACTGAGCTTGTTTGATCAAGACTCTAGACATCACCAAATGCCATTTCAACAGCTTATAAACAATTCGTGTCAAACTTGGAGGCTGATTCGAGGATTGCCTGAGAATTCGAAATCAGCATTGTTCCTAGCTGCTACTCATGAAGTTGATCTGAGTGAATTATATGATTGGGATAAGGTTATTCTGGGCTTGGAAATTTATCTGATGAAGGAATTGGACCTTTTTCACGAACAAAGTCTAACACAGTTTCAGATGAATCTTGCTAATGCTACGAACATACAAATGTCAAGTTTGCTATATATCAGTGTTCGGTCCTCAACCTTGAAAGCTTCTCTGTTGTTGGAATAAAAAAATATGGTGCATGTATGGATCTCTCTGCTACTGCTAGAAATAATCAACCTGAAAAGAAGGGAAGAAATCATCCTTGAACGAAAAAAAGAAAACCACGTCCATAATGAAAGCAGCTCGATCTGAATTTGGGTTTGAATTGCCTTCACAAAGAACTCATTCAATTCCGATATTTGTTTAACCAATTAATTTTATGATATGTTGATGTCGCCTCGACTTTAAAAGGGTTTTTATTCTATAGTAATGTTGGAATTATTCATTGGTAGTTAAAACATTTTACCCGCAATAATGACATTCTTAGCTCAATATCGGACTTTATTAAATTTCTTATGGTGCTTCATGCATAATTATCGGATATTATTTTTGATTTCTTATGTCTATCCTCTTTTGTGTTTTATCGCAGGGTCTCTACACATGACTAGGTTTAGCATATCCGACCCGATACTCGATATTACCTGAATTTTCATTCCCCGATCGGTATTCCCGATTGTTTTGGGTCGGGTCTGATCCGAACGTCCACCCCTAATTCTAGCATGCTGGCCAAGTCAACTCTTTAAAAAAAAAAAACAAAATTAATTATTTATCTAAAAGTCAAAAAAATAAAGCGCGAAGAAATCAAAAAAGTAACTGACACTTGTCAGTTATTTGCAGAATCACACAATTGTTCCGAGACATTGGGTTAGCCGGTTCCCGGTCAAGAGAAAGGCCGTGAAAGTAGCGAATGTGTTTTAACAAATTTTATATCAAGTCTAGTCCCTCTCATTCTTAAAATTTTAACACACCCCCTATCCCTCTCTAGGGTTCCAAATTTTAACGGCTCTGAATTTTTGTGCTCCCTAGCTCCAGTAAGTTTCCTTATCACTCGCCAAGTTCTATAATTTGTGTTTTTGCATACGTTCTATGGTTGTGTTATGGTTTTTTTTTTAAGTAATTATTTTCAAGTTCGAATTCAAATGCTTTGGTTTTGGGGTTTTAGGTTTCTCGGTTGTATATGCCCCAAATGATTGCTCTGTCTAAAATTGCGAAATTAGCAGGAAACTCGAGTTTGTTTGATGCTACAATGGTCTATTTATGGCCACGAAACCTCAGTACTTGAACGGCACAGTTTACTTAAATTTTGATTGTTGTTAAGTGAAGAATTAGGAATGGTTGATATAGTGAAAGAAAGAATTGAATGTGGAGATGATAATGTTATTAAGAGTGGAGTAATGCTGCAAAATATTGTTTCTGAGAAAGCAAATGGCATTGCTATGGAAGTTGTTATTGGGTCATCCGTTTTGAGAGATGATGATATGATTACTTACAAGAGGCGGAAGCGTGCCAACATTCAAGACAGTGGGCAGATTTGGAGTGATTCAACTAGTCACTTCGTCCATAAGGTGTGGCAATATTTCCTTTTATTTGAGTTTCGCAATCTTCTGATTTTTGCAATTTATGTAGCCTTTGATGCATGTACCAGCAGGTAAATATTTAAAGACTCTTCTTGTGGTCATTGTTTTTGCACTTTACATTTGAGTACTTTATGTAAGGATTATTTGTCAACAAATTTTGGTACGGAATGCTCTGTAAATATGTGAAATGCACGAGTAGTTTATGGTTTTGATGATTCTTTTGAAAAGGTCGGATCATTAATTTAAAAAAATATGTCAGTATTATAAATTTTGTTCGTTGTTACTTCTTTGACCACCATTGTTGGATTCAATGGATTTTGACTGAGATAGAAAAGTTGCTTAACAATGAAAATTGCTTGTGCCGATTTTGCTGGACGTTTCAATCTTTTAATGTCATGAAGATTTTCGTTGAATGACGTCATCTCAAAAAGTTTGTGTCTGGCCATCTATTGGGCAATTTCCTTTAGGGTGCATTTGGATTGACTTATTTGTGTTTGGATGAATTTACGGGTGAATTTTAGATCCACTTTTTTTTATTAATTTTACAAATTTTATAGTGATTGAAATGAATATGAAATGTACCCAAGATGGGCTTCATTCTCAAATCCAAGTTTCAAATCTATTCTTAAATCCTTTAATTCAAATTAAATCCTCCTACCAGACGCAACCTTAGAGAATTGAGAAAATTCCATGAAGATCAGCCTCAAATGTTAGTGCAAGAAAGATGGCTGGGTGATTATTTGCTTAATAATTTTCTCTCCACTTTGATTTGAGTCAATAACTAGGTGAGCATTTTCATTCAGTTGGTTACGAGAAAGATGTGATAAATTATTATCCATGTATTATTTCAGGAGATCTCGAGTTTCAAATAAATTTGAAATTTAATTTTCATAGTATACAGCAACATTTATTTTTTTTTCTAATTGATTAGTTTTTTTCCACATAGAGAAACGCTGTAGAAGAACTTTCTTACATTATGCTTTATGCTGTTGCTTTCCTCCTATAATTCTTGAATGCAAACCAACCTTTAGAAAGTGAAGTGAATTTGGGTTCTCAACCCTAAATTTTGGAGAAAGACAGATGGCTGGAATACATATTCTTATGCATGAAGTCCTATGAAGTTAAAGCACCCAAGTCCAAGTACTGTTGTTTGCTGTCTTGTAGTTTTCCATTTAATCTAATCCTTGTAACTTGTAAATGCTGAGGTCACTATTGATTTAGTATGAAAAATTTAAGTTAATTTCACTTTTCATGGAGCCATATATTTTTCCTTACAGGTTAATTATTATTAAAATTGGTAATGGTGAGTAAATTATATGATTTGAGTGTGAATGTGGTAAATGCCTCACATTCCTTTTTAAACAGACGTTATTTGACAGCCCATAAGGAGCTGCAATGAAATCGCTATTTAGGGAGCTAATAGCCATAAAATTGTTACTTTTCGAGCTATTCTATAGTGCCATATTGCTTAAATATATGATCAAGAAACTGTATATGATGTGGAGGCTGAAAACAAACTCTTTTTGTGGGTACTGAACTGTGGTGTATTCATCTAGCTCTTTCAAATTAAACATTTTTTTAACACCCATGAGAAAAATGTGTGAAGGATATAATTTTTTGATTGTATGTCGGAAGAAATGTAAAAGCTGGTCAAATGTCCTTATTTTGGTTGTTGTTTAACATGATATTAATTGAACCCTTGTCATAAGCGTGCAAGTCATGCGTTACGAAGTGAAACTGGTATTTCATTGTCGTTTTATTGAAGATTCTATATATTTTTGAGTAAACAGCTTGAAATGTTAAATTACTTGGAAATAAGCATTTCTTCTTGATGCCTTTCCATCTATTCCCTCCCTATCTACGTGATTTTCTTCCCTTTTTGTTCCTTGTAGTTTATTTCAATGTGTTTTAACTGAATTTCATGTGAAAGCCACATGATTTTTAGAATTAAGAAACATACAAGACTTGAAGTACAAAAACTGTCATGGTTTTTGTCTCTGGGCTCAATTGTGAGCGAAAAAGCTCATCCAACTGTTTATTACGGTGGATTGTAACTCAGTTATTGTCTTGACAGTAGTTCGTTCTATTCTTCCATATTATTGAATGTGTCGGTAACTTCACGAGGCATCAATTTTGTTTAGTTTGGCATGTACATTTTTGTGTAAATCTGATGATACGACAGATTTTTCATGATGTTTCTGTATACTTGGTTTTCTGAGAATTTTTTACCCTTTCTGTGAATATTCTTCTTTTTAATCCCTCTATATGTGTATTCTGAGTTTTCTTCATTTGATTTTTGCAGTCGATGAATCATGTATTCGATCAAGTTGGCTGTTTTCAGAAGCATTCTTATGAAACTGCTTCCAGTAATTGCTCAATCAAGCACCCAAGAAATATTATTCTTGAACAAGTATATCAGTCATTGGAGGGTGAAGATGGTTTGAAAAGATGCATCCAAGATGCTATTGTGTTTCATCCTGGAACTGATAGCAAATCTAATGTTAAGTTACTTAGTTATTTTAATGTTTCAGAACCTATGCTTTCATCCAGTATATTGTAAAATATCTCAACAAATTATTATGGTTTCCCATGCAGAAATCTGCTCAATCTTGTGAAAATGGGGAGAATTGCTCCTTGCCGGCTGGGTCTTTTTGTGACGGACTCCGAAATGAACCGAAGGAAAGTTGGAATGTGCCATCTAATGGATCCATAAAGGCATTGAATCATTACCCAGTCACTGAGCTCTGTCGGTCCACACTTTCTGATATTTTTGTGTCAGAAAAGTTTTCACAATTATGCAGTTTACTACTCGAAAATTTTCAAGGAATGAAGACTGAAAAGTTGCTTGATTTGAGTCACATAAACTCAAGGATCAAGGAGAAAGCATATGAAAGTTCACCTATACTATTTCATTCGGATGTCCAACAGGTTTTCTTCTGAAAGTTTGTGATCTCTTTACTGCATTTAATGTTTTTATCTTGACTTTTACCAAAGAACTCTGCATAAAGAACAGCTGATATTTTACTTATGCTGGCGATGGCCATTTGTGCAGAGGCTCTCTTTCGCTCCTTAGTGTATGCGTGTGTCTGCGAAGAAATTGGGTGTCTACTTCAGAAATTTGTGCCAATTATTTTTTCTTAAGTTTGTGCTACTGACTGTGATGAACTTTTTCCTTTGATTTTCATAATTTCACTTGATAGGGTATCCTAGGATATAGGTGTAAATTTTCCCTCCTGGTTATCATGGTTTTTAATTGTTTCTTTGTTAATGCCAATACCCATCCAAAATCCGTTCTTAGAGGGGAAGGATAGCTTGTCTGGTTCCCTTTGTTGAAATGGCATAAGATCAAAGTTCGATCAAATCTTGTGACCTTTTGGTCATATAAAAGGGAAGCATGCACTATTTAAGTTTATGGCATGCCCAATTCTGAAGTTCATGTTACTTCGTTCGACCAATATGCTTCAGTTCCATTTTCAAGTACTGGATTTATTCTGTAGGTATTGACACGGCTTCAAAATGTTGGCACTGATATAGTTGCCCTTGCAAAGTGCCTTTCAGAAAAAACAACGGCATCTTTTCGAGAACGGGTTAGTTGAGCTGGCCTACATATGCTTATTCTATGCGTGTTGTCTTCTGAATCTCATAATTTTAGTTTCCCTGCATCTTTGAAGTCGTTTTTTTAACTTAAATTTTTCATTTCCTCAGACAAGCAGTTCAGAACTCAATATTTCTGAGAATGGCAGACAAGAGGTGATTGTTCCCTTTTTACTTTCTTTTATTTTTTGATGGTTTCTCCATTTCTGTTCAATTGCCTTTTTCTTTCCTATGGAATTAAGTTGAGAGGATAACTCTTAATTTAGTATACCTATATGTTTAACATCCTTGTTTTAACTAGTACTTTTCGTTCCTCAGGATGGGAGTTCAGGACACAACATTTCTGATGATGACAGACATGAGGTAATTGTTTCCTTTTTTTTATTCTTTACTTTTTATTTTTGGATGATTTTTTTCCTTTTTGTTCCACTGCCTTTTTTTCGTATGGATTCAAGGTGAGAGTGGTGCGCTCTTTTTTATTGTCTAATCCCCCATTATTGCTATTTATTTGTTGATATGATTTCTGTTTATATTACCAAAAACATAGTGGTTGTGGTTGGTATTTTCCCTCATAAAGATTGAATCTTCTGTATGCCGGTATATGTTCCAAGAGCATTTTCATTTAGGTCAGTGGTTGGCGACCGGTTGCTCAGAAAATTTAGTTTTTTATGACCTGGAGTTTCTCTTTATTTTTCCATTATTTCATACTTGTTTTTTTCTAATTGCGTCTACACTCTTAAGCAGCATGCCCTGACACGTTTTTTTTTTGGGTGGTGGTTGCAAAAGGTATTTTGAGAAATATACAGAGTTTTTCCTGTATTGCTCGTTTATTTTGATTTTATAGTTGAGAGGACTTGAGATCGTGATAGATACTAAATCCTTGTTAAAGAAACTTTATGTTCAAATTAAGAAATATAACTAGTTAAGGACTAGAGTTTCTTGGGGAAAAAATAGTGGGTACTAAGTTCTTGATGTTTGGGTGGTTGCCGAATGACATGATTTTCCCATTTGTGATGCTGACAGCTCCTTGCTCAAGAATATGACACTCGCGCTAAACAGTGGCGAACAATGGCCCATGCTCTTGATGAAGTTCACACCTGCAGGCGCTGTGGGGAGAAGGCCGATGGAAGAAATGGTTTAGTTTGTGATTCATGCGAGGAGATATATCATATCTCCTGTGTGGAGCCTGCTGTTACAGAAATTCCCGTGAAAAGTTGGTATTGTGCCAACTGTACTTCAAAGCGAATAGAATCTCCACATGACAACTGTGTAGTCTGCGAGAGGCTCAATGCTTCATTTGATGGCAATGAAGAGGATGAGTTTCTGTATGAGGAAACGCCAGAGGAATTGGAAGAAAGCTCAACGGAATTAGTTGCAAATGAAAGGAGTAAAAGGTTTACACAGTGCAAGGTGTGTAGAACTGTGATCAAAAGAGTAGAGGATTACAGAATATGTGGCCATCCCTTCTGTCCTCAGAAGTTTTACCACACAAATTGCTTGACAAATAAGCAGTTGATTTCTTACGGTCACTGCTGGTATTGCCCTTCTTGTCTGTGTGGAACTTGCTTCACTGATCGGGATGATGATAAGATTGTCCTTTGTGATGTCTGTGATCATGCATATCACACGTACTGCATGAACCCGCCTCGTGTTGACATACCCAGAGGGAAATGGTTCTGCAGAAAATGCAGTGGCGGAATTCAACGTGTTCGAAAAGCTAAAAGATTACGTCAGAGCCTGCAAAATAAATCGAAAAAGAGAGCCTTGGATGAACAACCAAAGGGAGACGAGACTTCCCAGAAGTCCGGTGGTGTAGATATGCTTCTAAATGCAGCCAAAACTCTGAATTACGAGAACCTGGTGGCAGTGGGGTTAAAAGCTAAATAAGCATATGAAAAGTTGCGTGCCTGTCTTTGGCTACGAATTTTGGTGTAGATTTTCTTTGTTTGTGCTTCGCGTTATGCCCCCAATGAAAAGCTTGTGATTTTCGAACTCCATTGGAACTGTAGAATAATGATGATCAAGATTAGTGGAGGGACTAAGAGAATTTATGAAGAAGAGCTTTTGTTGAACTAAAATCTTAGTTTTATTTTATGTGAGTTCAGTTTGAGTTATATCAGGATTCTAGCAAATCCAGATCATACATTTGTGGCAACTTATGTGGCTTGCCGCGAGGCCCGAGTTACTTTTCCCTATCAAATGGGACAATAAAAACGGAGAGAAAAATAAGCAAAACAAAGTATTAATAATAATAAAACAAAAAAATAACTCATCCTAAAAACAAGAACTCAACTGCCTAAATATTTGATGCTAATTTTTTATCGACCGTGACAATTGGGTAACAAAATGACTTAGGCCTCGCGGCAAGCCACATACGTTGCCGCAAATGTATGATTTGGATTTGTTGGAATCCTGACTGAACTCCATAAAATACAAACTAAGATCTTAGTTCAACACATACTTTTCTTCATAAATTCTCTTCGCCCCTCTACTAATCTTGATCATCATTATTCTGTAGTTTCAATGGACTTCGAAAATCACAAGCTTTCGTTGGGGGCATAACTCGTACACAAACGAAGAAAATATGACAGTATTTTAGGTGTTCTGCTTTGCGGTCATAACGAGGTTTAGGTGTTCTACTTTGCGGTACATGCTCCTCTTCTGGATATGGTGCATGGTTTTTAGAATTTCAGACCAAAAACTGATGTTTCCATTTATTGTAAAATAGAGATGCATTTCGCCTTAGCATTTTCCCTTATTTTGCGTAACATTGCCCCTTGCATTTGGTTGGTCGTTTGATGCTTAGTTGATTTTTTGTAAACGAAGGGGTGTCGAATGGAAAATCTTTCTTAACTGAATCCCTGTGTGGTTGTTTAAGATATGCTCAGATATCATGAGCATTCTCCAAAACAATAATTTGTTGGAAGGAATCAAGAATTTAGATGTGAAAAAAAAAAACATGCTTCGGTGAAAAATGGAAAACCCGACTCCTCGAGCGAGAGTCCCTTGATTATCAACATGGTTTTCTTACAAAGTGTCACTTTAATCTATACTTTAAACTCGCCTACACCATTCTACAAATTAACGAGCTTATTTCAGTGACCGGGAGTAGATCTCTTAGCCTTAATCTCCAACGAGAAAGCGACTTTCGTTGGAACTCAAACCCGTTGAATGAAGCTGTTTTCGTCTCTTTACAAGATGTAATGCACTCTGCCTATCATCCTTTGCATCCTTGGAATCAGGCTGCATAAGAGCCACGTGTTATAACACTAACCAAAGTTCAAATTAATGATGAAAAGGCGTCAAACTATCTCTGCGAACATTTTATTATTTCTTCGTATTCTAAACAGCAAGGATCTTGATGTAGATCAAAGGCTAATGGGAAGAATACCTATGAAACATGGGAAGTTGGAACAAAGTTAAAGCCCATAAATTGTAGTAAAATCTCCACTTCCTACCTTAATAGCTAATGCTTTGTCAAAGCTTTCAATGGCAGAATCAGGCTCCCCAAAGTTTAATTGGGCTCTCCCAACAGTAATCCATGCCTATTCATAATATATGGGATAAGCAAGTAAGTATACACATGGCAGATATAATTTTCAGTTAATTATCGTTCTGAAGGAAACTTTTGTGGAAGAGATACAAGTCAGAAGCTTTAAAAGGCTAGTGAAATAATTTTTTAAATAAACGTGGTGGCATGATTGATATTCAATCATCGTGAAGACTGAATCTAGGGACTTGGGATAGAGTGTGCTCGAGCCCCATGCTATTTTTTAAAAGAATTTTTTTAAAGTTTTGTTAGTCAAGCTCTCTAAATGGTTGTAGCCTTCTAATTCTACCTAATCCGGCTAGCCCAGGTAATATTGATTCCTGTCTGCCGTGACTGAATCAATTGCTTAAGAAACGAGTTATTTATCAACAGTGATGTGTGCTCTACCAATAATTTAGATGAAACTTAAACTTCTAGTTGCAATCTCAAGAGTGTTTTCTATGCATAGAGAAGAAGATTTTATTTGAACAATATGCATTTGAAGGTAATTGACGTTGAAATGTTATCAATGTGATCAAGATAAAGATGAAGTTTCTGTTTTTTCACTAAGATCGTCGACAAAGAAGGAATACGAATTGAAGGTTCATAATTTTGTTAGACCCCAAACATATTTAACTGTAAAACAAAAACCAAAGGAAAAAAAGGCTGATTCAAGTAGTTTGTACCTCGGCCCATGTTGGTTCCAATTCGGAAGCTCCTGTGATCCGAGGATAAATCACTAGTTAAAATGAGTAAACTTGTCTAGATCTTTTCCAAGATGATGGAACAAATTCCAAATCTCGTAATAGTTTATCTCAAACAGCAAATGAGGCTGGTATGAAATCCGATCAGCATTAACTTTGTGACATGATTAGGATTCCTTGATCCAGTAGTGTGACTTGCAGGCCAACAAAATTGGGAATAATATAAGTAGAAGGGATAATAGGGGACATACGAGCTGCAGCCTTCAAAGCATTCCATGCATCTCCCAGTTCGAGTAGAACCTGTGCCTTTTGTTCATGTAAAACAGCACGATCCGGCAGCAAAGTAATCGCTGTCTCCCACTTCCCAAGGGCTTCACGAAATTTTCCTACCTGCATACCAACAAAGGGGATGAAATTTGATCCAATGAATAATGTAGCGAAGCGATAGCTGAATAGGCAAGGAATGACTGCTGTGCCATGTGAGAAGAAAAGAGACTAGCAATATAATATCTCGTCTCTGTTAGAAATGCAAGCGTTCTTCCAAGAGAAACAACTCCACCAGTTGTCGTCCATCCACAAGCAACCGCACAGTAGATCCCAACTAAAGATGTGCACGAGTTCAGTTTAAGTGGTTTGGGTTCCATAAAGTGTTGAACCATTGGTTTTGGTTCATTCATTTTTTCAAGTTGATACAGAACCTAAAACTTAGGTTCGGTTTTATTCAAAGAGCAAAGTTTCCTTTCTTTGAACTCTATTTTCTTGATATGTTTCCATAATATAAGTCAATATTTCAACCCATTAGAGGTATTTAACCAATTTTCTTACACCAAAACAATCAAAATATTGTACATACAAAGTCAAAAGTTTCAATTATAAAGTTCACAATAGCATAGTTCTCCTTCTTTAAATATATAAAAAAATAGGCCACCACCATTTGGTTGAAGTGACATAATCATCGCCCCTAGTGAGAGAGGCCTGGGTTCTATTCCTGGATAATTCAATTTCCCCCACCTCATTATAGTTGTAATTGTACTCTAAATAATAGCTTAATGGAAAAACATGCATGGTTCTGTTTACTATTTGGTTGAATTTTGATTTCATCTGCACAAATGTTACAGACCTCGGTGATAAATCAAGGCCAATATCAAAATTGTACACACTAGAAGGCCTAAAGGTGGGGAGAGCACGTGGGGAAGGGGGGCAGAAAGAGTACTACAGAGAGGATTTAGTTATTTGGAAATGTTTTGTTAATTGTGGCACTAGCACTAGCTAGGGAATTTACTGAGATTTTCTCTGGGAACCTTATTAATTCAATGTATATTTCATCCTTTATACATCTTATCTGCATTACAGCTTCATATTCTGCTTTTATTTACCTTATAATTGAACTAGCCTAACAACAAACACCACATGATTCTGTTTTGGATTAAACAAAAAACTTGAGTGTGGTTCGAATTCAAATCCCCGCATAAAGGCCATTAGATTCTGTTTTGGTATAGCATGTTAACAATAAGAAAATATAAAGACGATAGCAAACCAACACTTGGATCAGAATATTACCGCATTAGGTAAATGCTCAACAAAGCTTGATAATTTCTAATTATTAGCAATATTGAGCGCTTCTTTCAGTACTTAGATTAAGCAGTTTTGGTGCCACCAGATACTATTCGACATGAAGTTCGGTTTCACGCTGCCGGTTACTGAAAATTTGCCAAACTAACCGCATATGATTGATTCGTAGGCATCATTATCAGTTTATACTATTCGACATGAAATTCGGTTTCACCCTGCGGGTTACTGAAAATTTGCCAAACTAACCGCATATGATCGATTTCCAGGCATCATTACAGGTTTAACTGAGGCAAACTTTGAAAACATTCACTCATTAATACTGCTAAGAACCGTAATCACTGACAAGAATTCAGCAGCTTTTGAATTCGCACGAAACAATTCTCACGTAGACAATTTGCAAGTTAAAATATATTTTACAAGGAGGAAATAGACAACTTGAGACCATAATTCGCAGGTTATTTGAATGAGCATCTAAGTTTTCAAGCACCCACTTCAAATTCAAATCTTTCTCAATTTCCAGGCATACAATCACTCAAACAAACATAAATTCATCATAAACTGCATCAAACAACAAATCCGAAACCAAAACACAATGCACAAAAGATCGAAACACACAAAAGTGACAAAAACCCATATATCCAAAAGTAACCAAAGAAAATAGATTACCTCAGCAAGTTTATTTCCTTGAGCTTCAAATTCTTGAGCAATATTCTTCGTTTTATCACTATCAACCTCGGAAAATGCATTGTTCGTGTTCCTTACGCCTTCGTTGCGAGCTGCTTCGCCTTCTTTCAGCGGTTTAGCTGCAGTACTCGTATCAGTGTCAGAAATAGCGTAATCAAAGGGAAGATCTGGGTTAACAATTTTCCGTTTTCTTGCAGTGTTGTTGCCGGTGTCGCTTTGGGTTTTCTTCCATGTCATCTTCATCTTCGTGTGTTTCTGGATACTGCTGGAGCATTCCGATTCTTCGTTTTCAATTTTGATAATTGAATTTTCACCCCTATGTATTTATATTTGGGCAAATTTCACTCAACGTCCCATAGTTTACACAATGTTTCACTTACATTCATATTTTGAGAAATTACACTTTACATACTAAGTAATTTTTTTTTGTACCCCTTGGCTTAAAATCATAAAAGGCGCATCATGCTTCCGTATTACAATATATTTTAACAAAACAATATATGCTTTTTACCGAACTATTGTCAGGAACTTAATTAGGTTTTACGATGGCTTCTCACCACCAACCACACGATCGCAAGCGATGGTTCTGTTAGAGAGCCCTTCAGCAATAGTCAGCACAACCATGTTTCATTTTCTATGTAGGGCGTAGGGCATTCTGGAAATACTTATAATATATATTACATTAAAACATCTCATTTTGGGAGGAGAGAGACTTGTTTAACCTCTCATATAGATGGGGCTTGACTTAAGAACACATAAACTGAAATATAGAACAATATTACAAACGATTATAAAGAAAGAAAGAAAGAAAGAAATTATTACCAAGCTATAAATTTGAAAGATTACAAAGCTTGGAGACTACAATTTTTATTCTCAGAAAACTGTGGAGAATTTTCGAAGTCCTTAGCTTCCTGAATGAGTGCCTTTATATAGGCCTGAATCCGGACTTCAACTTCGGATTCAAAATCTTGAGAATTGTTGAGTGCGTCTGTGTGTGCGCCTTAACTTTCACGTGGTCTGGCATCTTTGTCTGAGTGTGCCAACTTTGCTCGTGAGTGGTCCATTATTTTTGTCCTAGTGCGTTAAATAGTTGCCACGCTAATTTTTAATGGTCCACGCCTTTTCCTTTGTCGATGGATCTTTACATTATTGGTTTTCTGGTCCCCGAGCTTTAGGAAAACAGGCTCTCTTGTCAGCAGGTCTTTTGTCTCTTCTTGCCTCTGATTTGTCGGGTTTGGATCGGAATCCTTTCCCGAACTCTGATTCTTTCTGCTCCGGGCATGCTTGGCAAATATGATCTATCCATTGGCCAATGTGTGCCATGTTGCAGAATTTTCGGTAAGTTTCTTTTCCCACCGGAATCTTGTTTTCCCAAAGAATTCATCTTTTTGTTTCAAAGAGTTCTTCGACAAATCTTGTTGATGTTCCTGTCATGGAATTCAGCATGAAAGTACAGTTGGCTGAATTCTGAAAGAACTTAAATGAGTAGTTGACTTTGTCCATTTCAATTAGACAAACCCAATGTGGCGCTCCATACGTCACCACAGAAACGGACAAACTATGACGTCATTTGTATAAAATTTTTGGCATAATCTCCCCGTAAGTATACCTCCCAACAACACACAACGTGACATATATATGTCCACAAAAATATATGACGTCTACCCAACTTTACATGCACTAACACAAAGATAACCAAATCATAGAGTAATGCATACATGCCATATACAAATATAAACCGGCTCACATGCGAGCCACCACTAGTGGAAACATACGTATATCCTATGACAACTTCATTGTAAGTGACAAGGACTTAGACATCGCAGACTCAACAACTCATAATCTTGTCTCCAACTCTAACGTCTAAGCCTGATACCTGTTTCAACAGAAACAGCCCCCAAATTGGGTAAGCACACACCAGCAATAATAACAGCATAAATGGAAAGTATACTATCAACAGTATAACATGCTGTAAAATAACAGAAATACTCCCTGAAATCAATAACAACAATACGAAGATGTCTTGACTGTTTCAGTAACTCAATTCCTCAACAGCAATCAAAATCCATCAATCATCACCTTATTCATATCACATCCGATATACAAATCGATATAGTGGCAACACCGAGCCAACTATACCACATCGTCGCATCATCATTGCGACCCATATTATATAATCGATATAGTGGCAACATCAAGCCTACTATACCCCATCAATTATGTAATCGATATAGTAGCAATACCAAGCCTACTATATCCCAGACATCGCTCCCATACTTCTGCGATACAATCAACTATAATAATAACAACACGTCACCCATTTCGGAGACTCTCAACATCGTCATTCATTTCATACATCAATATATATCATCAAGAACAATGAAATGAAACTCAATACATGCTCGTACATCAACACGTACCTAAAGATCGCAGAATATACGTAGAACTACTCCTTTCTTGTCAAAGTTCCCAAAGTATCTAGCATGACAATCATACATAAAATAAGTCAATAGGTTAGATACATTTACTTTTCTTAACAATTCTTTTACATATTTTCCAATTCAGTCATTGAAAAGTTACATACTCTGATAAATATCAATTGCCAACATATTTCCTAAAATACAAGTGGTGAAGCAGCAACCGAATTCCAACGTAATAATAACTCACAACTAATAATTAATCCATCGGCCACTTTGGGCAAACTAGTTTGATTATTTTAAACAATCACTTTCACATTCAAGGTTTATATCCATTCTGATTCAACTATTTAGGAATTAAAAAGGATTTGCCATCTCAAGACATCACAAGGACAATTGACAAGTTAAAATAGAATCTCTAAAGTCTTTCTCGAAGATATGCTTTCTTTATGAAATTGAAATATAATACTACTTTGCTTATTTGTGTATCTTAGTTCAAAGGTGCATGATCCCATATATTCCAAATTCCTCAATTAATACTTAAAGAAAATTAAAGAAATTTACATTCTGCCCATACACTCGAAATCAAGAGCTACTACCACTTAAATATTCCTTAGTTCTAGCTTCTAAGTCTAGCTGCTCTTTCACTAAATGTTTAATTAAAATCTCAAAGGAAACAAAAGAACTGATATAATTAGTGGGACAACAAAAACCTCTTGTAGGTACTTCAATATTTTCACGGATATCGATGCTCAAATAATTGATGAAGATCTGAGTGAATAACTTTTCAGTTGCTCTGGTATGTCCGAATGTCCCCGATGAAAAGAACAGAAGAAAACATCAAAATAGGTACATAGGCAAGTAGCAACTTAGGCGGTTCACCATCAGTTTTTTTTATTTCATTTCCAATATTAACTACTAATAATAGTATATGATTTTTCGATTCATTATCACATACTGAAGACTAAGTGCATCATCTGTCATATTTGTCTTCTAATTGCATGATTCTATGACATGTGTACTATACTGTAAATTCGATCGCTAAAACAAAACAAAGGTATGAAGTTTCCATTTTTATATAAATTCTTAAACAGAATAAATTTACGTACTTGTATTCTCTAATACTACCCACATAGTTACTTTCAAATATCAAATGGCATCTAATTTTTGGTATCATTATACTAGAATTTTACTATCTCAACAATAAAATTTACATCAACAAAATCTTTCAGCATTATGACAAGTTGTCATTAATTATCTAATTCCAACTAATGAATTGTAGAGCATACATCATATTCTCAATTATAATTTTTTATGTCTTTTTCAGGCATCACACACAAAGATCCAATGAACATCTGGTTGAAACTTCATCTTCTGTGATAGTCCCAGCCAAAATTTGTCTACCTTCTGGTAGCGTCATTTTTATATTTTTTTAAGGCGTTTTCGTCTGGTCGTCTGAGCTTGATAAAATGAAAAGCATCAATGAAGCCTTTCTTTGCTGGTTCTGAAGCAGCACTAAAAAAATACAACTCCAAAATATCTTCTCTGGCCAAATGTGGATTATTGGCCCATGTCTCATGAACAGCTTATCTGATCCACTTCGATAGTTTTGACATTTCAGAGAATGTTGGTGCAACAGTATAAACCGAAGCCAGAGCTCCGAAATTATACCATTCTTCAACTTCGTTTGGATGGCTGCCAGGTTTCATCCAAACTCTCGGATATTTTCCGGAGATATCAACAATAGATTTGTCTGGGTTGATACCCCGTCTAGTAATTAGTTTCTCCCAAGTACATTGGTAATCTTGTATAGGTGAAGAAACTAAATCATCATTAGTTTGAACCCTAGAATTGCCAGTCATTGGCCTAAGGTTCAACTCTCTCTCTTTTACCCCAGAGGTGCTGGGTTGACTTGAAGGTTCAGATTGTGATAACATCTTACACTCAACATTCGCTACAGCTTGTACATCCTCAAGGAATGCATCATCTGCAGCAATCGTGACAGGGGTACTTGAATCCCTTGCCTCCTGGTTAGATGAGTCACGTTCTCTAAACACTCCTTTCTGCACCGTTGGAGGTGTGGCCTGGAGGATGGGCTCTTTCAAGACTTCAAACAAACGTTCATGGTCCCGAAAGCATGCTCGTATGTGATCAGTAATAAGTTCCTGCTTTGCTCGTTGAAGTCGTCCTACGACCTCATCATTGAGACAAAGAGTCTCAAAGTCTCGTTCCAGGATCTCTAGGATTTCCCTGAGATTCCTCACTCGTTTGAGGGTATCGCTAGCAATGTGTCCCTTCATCTCGTGTTAAGAAATCTGCAAGAACATTTTTATCAGATTTCACAATTGCAATATAATAATCATAACACTGGCATTCAGCTTGCCATCTTAAATGTCTAGCCTTTTCTGGTTTTGACTCAAGTTTATTTTTTAAAAAAGACTTAACACTTATATTATCTATTTTCAAGATAAATTTCTTCGTAAGTATAAATAATGGCAATTTTTAAAAGCCTTTCTGACTGCAAAGAATTCTTTTTCGTTGATATGCAATCGGATAGTTTCACTGTCTGTGAAGAGGCCGCTACAATATCTGCATGATAGTGTGGCTTTCATGAGGACCACTGCCCAACAATGATCACTAGCATCCGTGTATAACACCAGTTCATCCTCATCGTTTGGGATTGCAAGCTTTGGTAGTTGCTTGCAAACTTCTTTCAGCTGTTTGACAGCCTGTCGATGGTCTTCATTCCACTCAAATTTAACGTCTTTTTTGAGTAACGGACTGAACGCCTTTATGTGGTTTTCCAAATTATTAATGAACATTCCTGCAAAATTAACAACTCCCAGAAAGCTCTAAAGTTGCTTTAAATCCTTGAGATCATCTAGATATCATTGCACCTTCTCAACAATTTTGTTTTGAAGGATGATCCCATATTCATCAATCACGATCCCAAGAAACTCAATTTGTCTCGTGGCAATCATTGTCAGCAGTAATCATACGTTATAGCAAACATCTGAAAAGATTTCCAGATGTGTGAGATGTTCTTTCATGTTTCTTGACGCAATGAGGATGTCATCAATATACACGAACATAAGGCTGAAGTAATCTTTGAAAAGATTATCAATCTTCCTTTGGAATATCTGGAGGAGCGTTTACATTCCAGATATAATGCTCTTGTGGTGTGGAGAATGTTGTATACTTTCTGCTGCTTCCTCCATCTTAATCTGGTAAAATACAGGCTTACAATCGAATTTGGAAAACACTTTGGCATTCTTGATGCTATTTACCAAGTGTTCTATGCTTGGGATAAGTATCCATTGAAATCCAAGACGACGTTTTACTTTGTAGTTGATTACTAATCTTGGCTTTCCTATTTTGATTTCTCCATGATTCTGAACAAGAAATCTTGGACTGCTATATGGAGAAACACTTGCTGAGATTAACTTAAGGTCAATACATTCTTTAAGTATTATCTGCATGTTCATCCGATCTTCCATATTCATGGGGATTGGTCTGAATCCAACAAACTCATTTTCTTTTCCGGCTTTCACCTTCAAAGTAGCTTTGAGCTCATTCTTATTCCACTATGCCAGTGGATCATCGTTGTAGTTCCTCTGAATCTTCCTTTTAACACCCTCTAGAGTAATTTGCTCTTCGAGGATAGCTTCAGATTGTGGAACCTCGTTCTGCAATGCCTTTTTTAGTAATAACAGGGTTTCTGGAGTAACTTCATCCTCATCCTGTTATCTGAAAGAATATTAACACAGTCAAAAATATGGGAATCCTTTTCACTAGGACCTTTTGTCGAAACTCAAGGATTGCTTCACCAAATTTCCGTTCATCCTTCATCTTGACGTGTCGAAGTTTTCCTTCATCACCACGCTTGGGGAACTTCATGTGAAACGTCTCCGTATTCTCTGTACAATAATCTTATGATCACAAAGGGTTGTGAAAATAAGACGTTGTGTCTCATTCTCCTGGTGAACCGCTTGAATGTCTGTAGAAAATTATTTCCTAGCGGTATATCAGCCCATGTATCATGTAAATAAATGGGTGGAGTCTTGACTTTGTACCACGGGGTATCGCTTGCTCCTCCGATTATTATTTCCGCTCCCTGGACTCCTTCATTAAAGATAAGGATTCGCTTGAAAAAGTCTCTTCCGACAATAGCCGATAATATTTCACTAACTTCTTTGGGGAACAGATCGCACCTGGCAGTACATATTCCAGCTCCTGAATCGATGTAAGCTACAAAATATTCTGCTCGATACTTGGCATATAACATCCCGACGGAGATGTATATTTAGAATGGACTGGTTGTCATCTGATCCGATATCTCTTCCTTCCACCTTGAATTCCACTCATTCTTTTAATCTTTCCCAAGGTTTATGTTCCTCGAGAAATTCAATCCCAAGAATAAGTTGTTCTGGGACCATGCCTGTTGTTCATTCAATTGTTAGATCAATTTCACAAATTTTTAGGTTTCCTTGATATCGGCACACCGTAGGTTGTTGGAGATAATATAAGACATTACAAGGAAAGATGTTGTTCTTTTCCGCAATGTCAAAGATTATCTGCACTTTGCGCTATCCTTCTGAACACTTCAGAGTACCTGCTGTTTTGAAGACATCAGGGATCTTCCGAATCCTACTCGATACAACCTTTTATTTTTCCCGGGATAGTTACTGATCAATCTATCGTGTTGGCAAGACATTCTTCTTGGCTCGATTATCAGGCTCCAACTTCTGTTTAAAACAGGTTGGTCTTGTATCCTCATGTCGATCTCTCATATTGTCGGAGTATCAATAATTTTCGGCAATACTGCTTTTTTGAAATCTTCGAAGATTTTAGGGACTTCGGTGAATTCCTTTCTCAAGAATACTTCTGAATGATGAGTGTTCGAGAGTGCATATGACACCTTGTAGGTGATCGAGTAAGGTTTGTTCCCTTCTTTTATCAAATCACATCTTTTAAAATCTTGATGAAGAGTAAGGTCTTTGTTGAAGTCTTGATCTCCTAAATTGTATGCAATTTTTGGATAGATGTTAAAGGCCATCTTTCCTGCATACAGATTTCCTGTCACTGCTCCCAAACAAGAATCTTTGAGGTTCGGGATTCTTTTGTTAAAGATCGCCAGGTTGAGGGGCGAATCAATTCCTTCCTTGAAAGTTGCCTTGATTATAACTCTAATGACTTGAATATGAATCCAAGAGAGTGTGTTAACAACTTCTCTTTTCACCTTGTTCTTAATCTCCTAGATTTCTCTGTAGGGGATTAACTGCATCTCAATTTGGTTTCCCGTGAATTCCATCGCGATCACAAATTCACCTATTGTAACCCTATGGATAATCTGATGCTTCCTGCTTCAAAGACCAATCATATCCATGGCTTTTTCCATTGCTCCAATTGTGAATCCATCATACATCTCAAGCTTTGGCTCTTCTTTCATGATCCTCATAAGAGTTTTATGAGAAACCGTGGTATGCGAGAAAAACCCCGACGGTTCTTCTCTGATCATGTGTTGAAGGACTTCTCTTTCACTATGATTCTGAACTGGATTCACCTCCATTAGCAGAATAAATCTCCTCTTCATAGATGCTTTCATCTAATGGTATATCCTCAAATTGATACACTTGCACCAATCCTGGAAATTGTGATGCCCGAGGATTAATGGTGCTAATCCCGGGGTGGTAATAATCCATAATGGAGTTTAATTGTGGCAATTATGAATTAATTACGGTTTGGGACTCCCGGAGATTTTAAATCCGGTATTTGGAGTCGTTGGATCCAAGGGATGATATTGGATTCTCATCGTGGTGATAACCTTGGAATTTGGTTTTTGGTGGGGTCTGGGGTCCGGAGTACTTTGTATTGGGGCTGGTAATGGAAATATAGATTGGGAGCTAATTTTTTTGAAAACAGACGATTTTTAATGAGTCATTATATATTTGTGGAAGGATTGATATTTTGGAGTTTTGGTACTATATATACCAAGTAGACTCGGTATTCCGTCATTTGACACGGATTCCTTCCCTCTCTCCCCTCACTCTCTATGCCTAACCCTCCCTCATTTCCCCTCTTTTTCCCTTGGAGGAAAAATCGTTGGTAGCTTGGCTCGGGAGCCGGTTTTCTCGAAGATAATCAGGTATTAATCTTCCCCTCATCCTTGTCTTCGATTTGGTAGTAGTATTGTTAATATTGGTTAAGGTTTTGGTTGGTTTTGGATTTAGGGATTTTTGCTTAAAAATCCAAAGTTGAGTTTTTGGAGTTTTTGTTGGTGTTAAATGGAGTGTTTGAAGTGTTGAAGGTGTATGAGGTGTTGGTTTTGAGTTTGGGTGTGAAAAACACCATTAAAGCTCGAATTTTTTGAAAACCCGCAGGTCGCGATGGATCGCGGCTTGGCGCCGATCGATCGCGACATGTTGCTGATTTGGGAAGGTGATGAGCAGTAGTGGCGATCGATCGCGAAAAGAGGGCGATCGATCGCGGGTTCCTTGGCGATCGATCGCGAATTCGGGCGATCGATCGCGACATGGTTATTTTCGGGCAGTAGATATGGCGATCGATCGCGGCTTGGCGCCGATCGATCGCGGCCCTGTTCCCTTTGTTTTTTTTTTTCGAAAATTTTGGAAATGTCGGGATTTTGGAATCAAGGTTTTATTAGCCATTTTTCGGGGCAATGTCTACATTCTAATGGGAATATAATACTTTTAAAATGGATTGGTTGGAGCCAAAGTTTAATAAAATGGAATTCTCGTTTGAGTTTTTGGCTATCATTTTAAACTTATAAAATGGTATATTTTGGGTATTATGCATGCTTGACCCGGGGTCTTTTAAAATGGTAAATCGTCATGAATTGACGTTATATTTGGGGGTTGTAAACGTGTTTGGGCACGTGGTTGCATGCTTAAGTTTGATTGTGAATTATTTGTGAGTTATCACATAATTCATCGGGTCGTGGGACTCAGGCAAGGTTGGACTTGAACTATGGAATTATAAGGTATGTATATCGTACGAGCATAGCCTATTATAATGTTGCAACTGTGAAATGCATGGTATATGGTATTTGCAATAAATGGATGTTGAAATGCATTGTATATGAATTTGCAATAAATGGATGTTGAAATGCGTGGTATATGGTATTTGCAATAAATGGGTGTTGAAATGCATGGTATATGGTACTTGCAATAAATGGATATTGAAATGCATGGTATATGGTAATTGCGATAAATGGATATACATTGGGATGTTGTCGCCGTTGAGCGACCATCGATTATGACGCCGCTGTTGTTAAGCGCGCGTCGGGTTAAGTGCCGCTATTGTGGAGCGAGCTGTGAAATAGAACTATGGAATCGTTGGTTAGATATATGTGATATCTGGGGTACTCCATTTGATGATTTAATCATATTTGATTATGGAACTAGTATAACAGGAACGGTTTTAGTTAATCAATGTGGTGATTAACTGGCTTTGGAAATTTGATGGTTTTGGTTATTTTGAGAACAGGGACAGTATGGGAAATCTTACGTGGTAACGATACTATACAGGGAGTATCATTTTACATTACAGTTTTATATTCTGTAAATTACGTACTGTGATTATTGGAATGTTGGTATTTGTATGCTCATACCGTGTGGGGGTTGTCTCTGTTAGGGCAGGTGATACAGGTGCAGCAGTAGCTTTGGAGTTGAGCTCAGGCTATGGATTTGAGGTACTTCCAGGATTGAAGTACCAGAGCTGGTTGAATAAGTACATAGATCCAGAGTTGAGATCGAGCTGTACATGGGAGGTGCTTCCAGAATTGAAGTACCAGTAACGGTATTTGGTAGAGTATCTTATACATTAGATACACGCTTATTCATTGGGTGCTCTCATGTGAGCATGTTTTTACGTGTATATGGAATGTATAAATGGGCATGGCTTTTCTCTCTTCATTTATTGTCTGCATGCAATTAAATACAGAATTGCTAAATGAACTGAGAGTATGTTAGTGTATTATTAGGGTGCATACTATAAAAGTGGTTTTGGTTAGGGAAGTTGAATATTATGGAGTTCTAAATAAATTTTTAGATGGTAAATGATGTTATGCTTGCATGTGGTTTCCTTCCCACATAATATGATTGTATGCACTAATGGCATGGATTAATACACTAATAACGGGTTAAGGGCACGGGGGTCCATACATTAAACAGCATCCTCGAACTCCTTGGTGTACTCGAATTGTCTTACGCCTCGACTTTTGTTCTCTGGACAATCTGTAGAGATATGTCATATTTCTCCGCATGTCCAGCAGTTACAATCTTTGAAGCTCTCATTCGCACGAGTATGAGAACGTCTGAAAGTCCTCTTTGTTGGTGCTCTGCTAGTACTTGATTGGGTAGAACCTGTTGACGATGTTCTTGTAAGGACCCTAATCCTTAAGTGCGGAATCAAGGCATAATAGAGCTAATATAAATAATCAGAGTGAGAAATAACGTGTTGAGTTTATGAGCTTAAGCATTACATGCCAAAAATAAGGACTACCAAAAAGGATTAATTACATTCCAATCAATGAATGTTCAATTATAGTTTTATACTACTCCTAGAGTAGATACTATCCTAATAATCCCGTCCTTCAAGTCCCAAAAGCATCCTCAAAAGCTCACCATCTCAACCAGTCTAGCCCTTCTATCATGCCAAACGTGTACCTACAAGGACAACCCCCAAACATGAGCAATAATAATCATTCATATTCAACACAATATGAAGATAAAGCGTAAATGCATAATCATAATAAAACACTTCCTGTTTCCCCATGCATTTCAAACGCTTCCCGTTTGGTTGTCCCTGTACCATAACTCATGAGTATAATCAATAGATTATTTTAAATGGTCTAAACATGTCATGAACATATACCATTTCATCAATACCAAATACTGATCACCAATCCCTAGTCTGTCCATCACAATGTATTTTAATGCCCCTCGCTTATTTACATATAGGCGGAGGATAACCTCGCTTCAATGGACTGCGGGACTCCCACCCCTCGCCTCTCATTGAGCGGCAAATACCCTTTCCTCGCCCTATATGATAACCACGCTCAAATGTGACATGCGGCGCTCCCACCCCTCGCTTCACATTTAGCGGAACCAAACCAAATAGCGGCAAGCATTAAAATCATCAAGGGATGACCACGACTCATGGGATATGCACCAATAATCATATGCATCTATAAACATCATGCATAACATGTATTTGCATCCACTATGCAATACCACATATATACTTGCATCCACAATGCATAAACAATAAGTATATAAGATACATGTACCGTTGGGGTGCCCGTACGTCCACTACGTACCTTTCCAAAAATGTAGGATGTGGTAGGACTTCAATTCCTTGGTTGCGTTGCCTCCTGGGTTGGTTCTACATATTCACAAATACCAATATTAGAACCCAATAATAGTCCAATACCAAAAATCCCACAAAAATAACCAATAACACCATTTTTGGTGTCTCGCGATCGATCGCCATAAGGCCCCGATCGATCGCGAGACCTCACTGTCTCGGGCAACAAAATTAAACAATCCGCGATCGATCGCGGAGCTTGCGCCGATCGATCGCGGCCTCGCCGATCGATCGCGCCAAACTCGCGATCGATCGCTGAAGCTCACTGCCTCAGCTCTGTTGCTCGCGATCGATCGCGAGAAGGCGCCGATCGATCGCCGAGCTCTGGGCATGCGGGGTTTGGGCACTATTCACCCATCTTCAACCCCAACTCATACACACCCACATACACCAACATCAACCAAACCCAACAACTCAAAACCAACAATAAACATCTACATAAACTCATATAATTAACATCCACCCAAAATAATACCAAAACCACAACAACCCAACACAAACCCATTTTAAAACCCTTCAAACCATATCAAACTTAAACAAAACCTTACAAAAATAACCATGAGGTACCCATACCTCTTGGGGATCTCAAATCACCCAACAAACTCCACAAATCAAGGTTTTGCAAGAACTTCTCTTCACCCCAAAGCTAGATTTCGAAAATGAGGGGAAAGGGAGGGTTTGGGTGTTGTTTGGTAAAAATTAAAAAGTAAGAGTGGATGAGGTGTGGTTGGGTATAAAAGGTGAGTTTATTTAATTAAAAGCATACCAAAGTAATTCCATGGTGTATAAAACACCCCAACATGATATTTTTCAAAGCATTTACTCATAATGCACCAAATATCAATTAAACACATGATTTCTAATCAATTGCTACCAATGGCAAATAAATCATGCTTCCAATAATATTTACCCAACATGCACCACATGCACCCTGAAATGCTACCCCGGGTCACTCTAACATGTGACTAAGCATTTCCACATAAGGTAAATAAATTCCAACACATAATTAATTACCACATAATTAATCATAATAATCGTAATTAATGCCCAAATGCAATTAACCATTTCGGGGATATCACAATACTCCCCTACTTGTAAGATTTCGTCCTCGAAATCACATGCACTTACCCCAAAAGGAAACTAAACATAAACACATACCAGAGAATAGTTCCGGGTAGTGCTGCACCATATGTCGCTCCGTCTCCCACGTAGCCTCCTCGACACCCCTGCGATCCCACTGAACCTTGATCATAGGTATCACTTTATTCCGAAGTCTGCGGTCTGCTCGATCCAGAATTCTGACTAGGCCGTTCCACATAAGATACATCTGATTCTAACTGAACTTCGGAAGGCTGTAACACATGCGACGGATCCGGCTCATACTTCCGCAGCATAGACACATGAAACACATCATGTATACCAGATAAAGAAGGCGGCAAAGCCAGTCGGTAAGCTAAGGTGCCAATGCGCTGCAAAATCTCGTACGGTCCAACATACCTCGGAGACAGTTTCCCGCGCATCCCAAATCGCACAACGCCTCTGAAAGGCGTGATCTTCAAAAAGACCTTATCTCCCAACTGAAATTCCAACGGTCTCCGCCGTTTATTTGCATAAGCTGCCTGTCTGTCCTGGGCCGCTTTCATTTTCTGCCTTATCGTCTTTATCTTTTCTTCCATTTCCCGAATCAATTTCGGTCCTCCGACCGATTTGCGGTCCAAATCATCCCAACACAAGGGTGATCTACACCGTCTGCCATAAAGAGCTTCAAACGGAGCCATCTGAATACTCGCCTGGTAGCTATTGTTATAAGAAAACTCTACCAAAGGCACTGAATCCTGCCAAGAGGCATCGAACTCCAAAACACAAGCTCTCAGCATGTCCTCGAGCGTCTGAATAGTGCGCTCGGTCTGGCCATCCGTCTGAGGATGATAAGCAGTGCTCAATCTGACCTCAGTTCCCAAAGCTGACTGAAGGCCTTCCCAGAAATGAGATGTGAATCGCGGATCTCGATCTGACACTATGGAAACGGGGATCCCATGCAATCTCACCACATCTCTAATATACAACTGCGCCATCCTCAAAAATGTGAAAGTCATGCTATAGGGGATAAAATGAGCCACCTTGGTCAATCGATCCACGATCACCCAAATAGCATCGAAGCCTGAAGCACTCCTCGGCAAATGAGTCACGAAGTCCATGGAAATGTGCTCCCACTTCCACTTCGGTATCTCCAAGCTTCTCAACTCGCCGCCAGGTCTCTGTCTCTCTGCCTTAACCTGCTGGCAGATCAAACATCTCTTTACAAATGCGACGACATCAGACTTCATCCTTTTCCACCAAAACTGGACACGCAGATCTCTGTACATCTTCTTCCCGCCTGGGTGGATGCTAAGTCTGCTACTATGAGCTCGCTCCAAGATTCCTTTACGCAGCTCCGGCGTACTCGGAACCACCCAACGGTCACCCAATCTCAAAGACCCGTCATCGGCCACTCTGAACTTCGTTGGCTGACCAAGATGTACTAAAGATAACCACCTCTGAACCTCATCATCTGACCTCTGAGCTCTCCTGATGTTCTCATAGATGTCTGGCTCGGCTAACAGAGTCGATACATACACAGGCGATGCATCTATGTCAAAATCATAGCCCAGATGGCAATAAGAGGTCATCATAGCCGACAAATGAATGACGTCCTCAGCAGAACTCCTCACTTTCCGGCTCAAAGCGTCTGCTGTCAAATTGGCTTTCCCGGGATGGTACTCTATCTCGCAGTCATAGTCCTTGAGTAGGTCCATCCACCTCATCTGCCTCATGTTCAGCTCTGCCTGAGTGAATAAAAACTTGAGGCTCTTGTGATCCGTGTATATGGTGAATGAAGTACCATATAAGTAATGCCTCCAGATCTTCAGGGCGAAGATGATAGCCGCCAATTCCAAGTCATGAACTGGATATCTGGTCTCATGCGTCTTCAACTGCCTCGATGCATAAGCTACCACATGCTTATCTTGCATCAGAACACACCCAAGGCCCTGCAGCGATGCATCAGTATACAGAACAAATCTGGAGTTCTCCGTCGGGATCACTAATACTGGCGCCGTCGTCAACCGGTGCTTTAATTCCTGGAAGCTCTCCTCACAAGCTTCTGACCAAAAGAAAGGCACTCCCTTCTGGGTCAACTGAGTCAGCGGCTTGGCAATCTTCGAAAAGCCCTCGACGAAGCGTCGATAATACCCGGCCAAACCAAGAAAACTCCGAATCTCAGGCACAGAAGTGGGGGCAAGCCCACTCCATCACAGCCTCAATCTTCTTGGGATCTACAGATATCCCGCTGCTCGATATGACATGCCCCAGAAACACTACACTGCTCAGCCAAAATTCACACTTACTGAGCTTAGCATATAACTGATGCTCTCTTAGAATCTGAAGCACTGTCCTCAAGTGTTTCACATGCTCCTCCTCGCTCCGGGAGTAGATAAGAATATCGTCAATAAACACAATGACGAACTGATCAAGATACTGCTGAAACACTCTGTTCATCAGACTCATGAAGACTGCTGGAGCATTCGTCACGCCGAACGGCATCACTAGGAACTCATAATGTCCATATCGGGTCCGGAATGCTGTCTTCTGCACATCTTCCTCTCTGACCCGAATCTGATGATACCCGGATCTCAAATCAATCTTGCTATACACCCTGGTACCTTGCAACTGATCAAACAGATCATCGATCCTTGGAAGAGGATACTTGTTCTTCACTGTAGCCTTATTCAGTTGCCGGTAATCGATACACAACCGCATCGAACCGTCCTTCTTCTTCACAAAGAGAACTGGTGCGCCCCATGGCGACACACTCGGGCGTATATATCCCTTGTCAAGGAGATCCTGCAACTGTTCTTTCAACTCTCTCAACTCAGCCGGTGCCATCCTATAAGGTGCACGAGATATAGCGGATGTCCCTGGCAACAGCTCGATTCCAAACTCAACTTCCCTAGCCGGTGGGAATCCTGGGATCTCTTCTGGAAATACATCAGCAAACTCTGCTACCACTGGTACATCCACAACTCTGAGTTCTTTACTCTTCCCAGACGTGTCCACGGCATAGATGAGATAGCCCGTGTGACCACGTTCCAACAACTGAGTCATCTTGATCGCTGAAATCAACGGAATCTTTGCACGAGAACCGTTGCCATAAAAAGTCCACTGACTGCCCAACTCAGGTCTGAACTTCACTGTCCTCTGCCGGCAATCTACCACTGCCTGATATCTGTTCAGAACATCAATACCCAAGATGCAGTCGAAGTCTGACATACCCAACACAATCAAGTCTGACCTCAATTCGTTGCCCTCAAAATAAATGAGGCAGTCTGCCATAAACTGATCAGCAACGACATTTCTTCCAGTGGGTGTCGAGACAAGGAGAGGTGTGGGTAAAGAAGACGTGCGCATATGGTGTCTTTCCACAAAACCCACCGATACAAAAGAATGGGAGGCACCTGTATCGATCAAAATAAAAGCAGGGTACGTAAATAAATGACACGTACCGGCAATAACCTCCTCTGGGGCTGCCTGGGCCTGCTCCCTGGTCAGTGCATACACCTGCCCCTGGGGTGGTCCTACTGTCTGACCTCCCGATGGTCGAGGCCCAAACTGCTGCCTCTGCTGCACTGTCCTATCCTCAAACCTCGGCCTGCTGCCCTGAAACTCAGACTGTCCTCCCCGTGTGGGGCAATACCGAGCGATGTGGCCCATCTTGCCACAGATATAACATGCGGGACACTTGTTTGAAGAATGTGGCCCTCCACAATTGTTGCACCTCGGCTCTCCCGGCCTATCCCCTTGTGAAGACCCTCGATTGGCCGTCCAATTGCCCTTCTTGCCATCCTGTTTCTGACCAAAGTGTTTCTTTCCACCATACCGTGAAGATGAAGAGGCACCACGGGGTTTAAATGGCTCACCCCGAGGCCTCAAACTGTCACTAGTCTGCCTTTGTTGCGGTACCGGTGGTGGCATAGCGTAAGCTCCCACTCCTAGCTCGGCAAGCTCCGCTCTTGTGAGAGCGTCATCAAAGAAGTTGGGTTATTAGTGATAACCCGGTCATAGAGCTCCGGTCGCAACCCTTTCATAAAGTTCCTCATCTTAGCGTGCCCACTGGTGGCAATGTGGGGAACGTACCTCAGCAACGAAGAGTACCGTGTGGCATAGTCTGCCACTGTCATGTTCCCCTGCTTCAGACTTGTAAATTCATCCTCCTTTGTCTGTCTTGTTGCAGCGGAGAAATACCGGTTCAAAAACCTAGTCCTGAAGAGTGTCCAGTCAATCACAGCACCCAGTGCTCTCATTTCCATTACTGTGCTCCTCCACCACATCAGAGGTTTCTTGGCTAATTGAAACTCCGCCAGCCTCAGCCAAGCTGTCACAGCACAAGGAGCCGATACAAAGATCTGCTCAAGTCTTTCCAACCACTCTTCAGCCTCTTCTCCGGACTCTGTCCCCTCAAACCGGGGCGGATGGTAAGACAGAAATTGCGTCAAGCTAATCTCACCCGGTAGCAATAACTGAACCACTGGTTCCATGCCTACGGCCGGTGGAGGTAGAGGGTTCACTTGACCGACGCTTGCGTTCACACTACCAACATCTCCAACTTCCTCATTAGCAGCCATGCTGTAACACAAATGTTAACAACAATTCCAAAGCAATATATATGATATGCCGTTAGATAACAGGAATGAGAATAAGCACGTTAGTATAACAGGATATACATTAATATGCACCACATGCATAAACATGCTTCAAATGTAAGCACCTAGCCAAACATGCTAAGGCTACCCTTCACTCGTTCCCGGGTTCTCTAACCACTGCTCTGATACCACTAATGTAAGGACCCTAATCCTTAAGTGCGGAATCAAGGCATAATAGAGCTAATATAAACAATCAGAGTGAGAAATAACGTGTTGAGTTTATGAGCTTAAGCATTACATGCCAAAAATAAGGACTACCAAAAAGGATTAATTACATTCCAATCAATGAATGTTCAATTATAGTTTTATACTACTCCTAGAGTAGATACTATCCTAATAATCCCGTCCTTCAAGTCCCAAAAGCATCCTCAAAAGCTCACCATCTCAACCCGTCTAGCCCTTCTATCATGCCAAACGTGTACCTACAAGGACAACCCCCAAACATGAGCAATAATAATCATTCATATTCAACACAATATGAAGATAAAGCGTAAATGCATAATCATAATAAAACACTTCCTGTTTCCCCATGCATTTCAAACGCTTCCCGTTTGGTTGTCCCTGTACCATAACTCATGAGTATAATCAATAGATTATTTTAAATGGTCTAAACATGTCATGAACATATACCATTTCATCAATACCAAATACTGATCACCAATCCCTAGTCTGTCCATCACAATGTATTTTAATGCCCCTCGCTTATTTACATATAGGCGGAGGATAACCTCGCTTCAATGGACTGCGGGACTCCCACCCCTCGCCTCTCATTGAGCGGCAAATACCCTTTCCTCGCCCTATATGATAACCACGCTCAAATGTGACATGCGGCGCTCCCACCCCTCGCTTCACATTTAGCGGAACCAAACCAAATAGCGGCAAGCATTAAAATCATCAAGGGATGACCACGACTCATGGGATATGCACCAATAATCATATGCATCTATAAACATCATGTATAACATGTATTTGCATCCACTATGCAATACCACATATATACTTGCATCCACAATGCATAAACAATAAGTATATAAGATACATGTACCGTTGGGGTGCCCGTACGTCCACTACGTACCTTTCCAAAAATGTAGGATGTGGTAGGACTTCAATTCCTTGGCTGCGTTGCCACCTGGGTTGGTTCTACATATTCACAAATACCAATATTAGAACCCAATAATAGTCCAATACCAAAAATCCCACAAAAATAACCAATAACACCATTTTTGGTGTCTCGCGATCGATCGCCATAAGGCCCCGATCGATCGCGAGACCTCACTGTCTCGGGCAACAAAATTAAACAATCCGCGATCGATCGCGGAGCTTGCGCCGATCGATCGCGGCCTCGCCGATCGATCGCGCCAAACTCGCGATCGATCGCTGAAGCTCACTGCCTCAGCTCTGTTGCTCGCGATCGATCGCGAGAAGGCGCCGATCGATCGCCGAGCTCTGGGCATGCGGGGTTTGGGCACTATTCACCCATCTTCAACCCCAACTCATACACACCCACATACACCAACATCAACCAAACCCAACAACTCAAAACCAACAATAAACATCTACATAAACTCATATAATTAACATCCACCCAAAATAATACCAAAACCACAACAACCCAACACAAACCCATTTTAAAACCCTTCAAACCATATCAAACTTAAACAAAACCTTACAAAAATAACCATGAGGTACCCATACCTCTTGGGGATCTCAAATCACCCAACAAACTCCACAAATCAAGGTTTTGCAAGAACTTCTCTTCACCCCAAAGCTAGATTTCGAAAATGAGGGGAAAGGGAGGGTTTGGGTGTTGTTTGGTAAAAATTAAAAAGTAAGAGTGGATGAGGTGTGGTTGGGTATAAAAGGTGAGTTTATTTAATTAAAAGCATACCAAAGTAATTCCATGGTGTATAAAACACCCCAACATGATATTTTTCAAAGCATTTACTCATAATGCACCAAATATCAATTAAACACATGATTTCTAATCAATTGCTACCAATGGCAAATAAATCATGCTTCCAATAATATTTACCCAACATGCACCACATGCACCCTGAAATGCTACCCCGGGTCACTCTAACATGTGACTAAGCATTTCCACATAAGGTAAATAAATTCCAACACATAATTAATTACCACATAATTAATCATAATAATCGTAATTAATGCCCAAATGCAATTAACCATTTCGGGGATATCACAGTTCTACTCCTTGTTGGTCCTGATCTTTGCCCCGATCTGTAACTTCGGGTTTTTTGTTTTGACCAGAATTTCCTAGGTCTTCACGAAGACCTAGTTCTTTTGGAACTACTTCCTCGGCAAAAGGATGACTTCAGTGTTTCTTAATCTTCCGCCTTTGGGGATAGTTTCCGATGATAGTAGGGATATCATTCCCTGTACAGCAAAGATGAGCTGGTTTGTTAATTCCTTTTAGCTTCTTGTAATTATTTTGGAGTTTTGCTTTATAGCACCACTCCGCAAGCTTTGTTTTTAGAAATAACATTTGCCTGGCCACCGCCTCTTTGCGATATATATTTCTAGATAAGCATTTCTCTCCACGGACTCGGTATTTTGGCAAAGAACATTTCTGATGCATCTTTTTCGTCTATCTTTGCGTTCCATCTATACTCTGTGAAGAGCTTGATGTACTCGTCTATATAACAAATATCATGTAGTTCCAGGTTAATTAGAGCTTGTTTATATTTTTTAGCATTCTCTTCTTCCATTCTTTCGAAGTAACCAACTCCAATGAAACATATTTTGAAGGATTTTGCCATCTTGTCCACGATTTCTTTAAGGGACTCTCCGGCTAAAACTTTCTCTTTGGTACCTGGGTTTCCTAGTTCCCATGCAATTTTGATCGATCCTTCCAGACTCTTTTTAATAAAATAAATCCTTCTTTACTTAGATCATGCGTTCATGCTGCCATTCTCATTGCTGAAGCCCATTCATCAATAAGAACTTCTCTGTTCTTGAAATCCAAGATATCCATGTTGAGCATAAGTCCATATGGATGGATTGGATCTAACTGAGATTTCCCGTAAGGCGTTTGATGTAAATCTCACATGCGAGAACGATTCATTGTTCCTACTGGGGGATCTAAAATTGCTGATGTGAAATCTTCCTTATGCGGAATACTTTGATCACCTTCGGGTGGAGTGTGTGACCCGAAACTTTCTTGTGGTTGAGGTCTTGTTACAAGTTCTCCCGTCTTGAATTCTACGAGATTCAATCTCGCAAATGAATCATGAAGATCACGTAGATTTTCCAAGTTAATTCTTTCCATTACTTTGTGGGAAGTATTGGATCTCCTCGTATGACTGTGATCATTCTTTCAGTCTCCGTTATAGGTCTTTGGACCTCCTTGGCTTTCCCTTTTTGGTGTAAAAGGGGATCTGTTCCATAGGACAGTGGTAACCATCCTCCGTTTCTTATCCCTGTAGAACTTGGTCTTGACTTTAACTCCTTGACTCGGGTTTGAACATCTCGAAGGTTTTCAAGAATTTTCTTATGATGTTCCATCTGACTTTGAATCTGATGGACTTGTCCAGGGACATGGTATTGAAGGTAGCCATAACGCTGCACTGTCTTCTGGATCTCTCTAAGATGTTGGGATATCTTAGAAGTATCCGGTTCGATTTCTCGAAAGGCTGGTTCACCCATCATATTAGTCTATTCCGGATCCTGTTGAGGGGTTGTGATCTGGAATCATGTGATTGTGCTCAGGATGATCTCTCTCATGGGCCCCGGTTAACTCGAATTGTTGCTTGATCATCATCTAAAGGTTCCTCGCCATCTTCTCATGTTCTTGATATATGCTAGCTGGGTTAGCACCAATGTCCAGTAGAATATTCCATTTCTGGTTGAAGTGTTTAGCTTCGGCCAGATATCCTTGATTTAGTTCTTCCAATTTCTGGAAGTACTACATATATGACTTGCATCACGAACATTCGTTCGGATCCATAATATATATTGAATCGTCTCCTCCGTATATGATACAAATTAATATTCAAGATATTATAGTATTTTCAGAATAAACCTAGGCTCTGATACAATTTTGTGATGGTTCTGGGTACTTGAACAAAACTTAAAAATGTGTTCAATTCAAGGATGTAAAACGTTACAAACTTTGAAAGTACATGATATAAAGTCTTACAAACCTTGAAAGTACATTACGCAAAGTGTAATTAATCAAAGTATAGTTGGAGAGTGAAATAAAGGGATAAATCATAGGATGTTGGGAGTAATTTTTCCTTTATATTTTATTCACACATATAAATAATATATATATGGGAAAATTTCGGGCCGGTACTATTTGGTAAAAGATTTTTCGGCCCAGTCACCCCAAAAAAATTTCTTTCAACTAGGTCCAATTTTGGTCAAAATGACCAAAATAGTCTTCTGCCTTCCTTGGATCAAATCCTTCAACATCAAAACCCTAGTCTCCAACCCTCACATCAACCACATGTCCCAACCACCAACGCCGCCGTCGGAAGTTGTCTCTCCTCCCATGGCGTCGGAGCTACGCGCACTGGTCAAACGAAAATAAAAAGGTTGTGCAAGAAGACAAAATCATCGCATTCTTCTATTTATCATCTATTTACCGATTGTGTTGATTTTGTTTTATATTTCTTAAGAATTTCAATTTTTTTGTAATGTCTGTACGTAAATTTTTAATGTGAAACGTAAAAGTATAACATATTTTGAATTGTTCGATCAAACATTTGAATGAAAATTTTATATTTATTATGAGTTTCAATTTTATTGTAATGATTGTTTGTAGATTTTTAATGTAAAACTCAAAATTATAATGTATTTGAGATGTTCGATCAATTGTTTGAATGAAAATTTTGAGAATGTAATGATATTGAAACCATTGGTGCATGTAATTTACATGCACCGGCAGTTATGAGTCTATCGGTGCATGTAATTTACATGCACCAATAGACTCAATGGTGCATGTAATTTACATGCACCGGCAGTTCATGAGTCTATCGGTGCATGTAATTCACATGCACCGATAGACTCATTGGTGCATGTAACTTACATGCATCTTTAGACTTATGTGTTGCTTTCTTATTCAGTTTGTTATTTCACATCTCGAGCCTTCTATTTCAGTTTGCTATTAATTAAAAAAATTAATGAGGAAAAATGTTATATATTCAAAATTATATATAAAAAGGCTATGTTTTTGGTTAAATATAGTATAAGTCTAAATATAGTATAAGTCTATAGGTGCATGTAATTTACATGCACCAAAATAGACTCAGCGGTTCAAGTAATTCACATGCACCGGCTTGCTAAAATCTATCGATGCATGTAATTTACATGCACCGATAGGCGGAGATGCACTAATATACGATTTTTTTTTATCTAATTACTAAATAACAATGATCAAATCAAAAAAATGTGAATTAATTTTCATTCTATAATTTTTACAATTGATCTTATAACAATTAAAGATACAATATATTACTTTAGAAATTAAATTTTTATTATGGATGAGTATATACTATATGATAAATTATTGCATAATCTCATAACAAAATTCTATTATTTTTCAATGCACCGGTAGACTATCGGTGCATGTAAATTACATGCACCGGTAGACTAGCGGTGCATGTAATTACAAGCACCAGTAAACTAGGGATGCATATAATTTACATGCACCGTTATATGTTGCTTGCTTGTTGATCTTATAACAAATTAAAGATACAATATTCTGGTGATGAAGACCTGAAATGACCTTATTCCCTCTCCGCGCTTGTACAAAAGAGTAAATGATACTAATTTGAGAAACAATGCAAATTTTGAGTCTACCAGTGCATGTAATTTACATGCACCTGCAGACTATAAGTGCATGTAAATTACATGCACCGGTAAAATTTTGAGTCTACCGGTGCATGTAATTTACATGCACCGGCAGACTATAGGTGCATCTCTTCAAATTATATTATTGTAGTTGAAACATGGAAGGACTATTGTTTTACTTAATTTCATATATATGAAATATAAAATTATATATTTCTTTGTTTTATATGTATAAAGCTTACACGCAATTTATATTTATTCATAAATATCAAAATGCATGCATTGATTACTGCTCAAATATATATTATATATGCATGCATTGACTACTGCTCAAATATATAGATAATCAATGCATGTAATTACATGCATCGGTAAACTAGGGGCGCATGTAATTTACATGTACCGTTATATGTTGCTTGCTTGTTGATCTTATAACAAATTAGAGATACAATATACTGGTGATGGAGACCTGAAAGGACCTTATACTCTCTCCGCGCTTGTACAAAAGAGTAAATGATACTAATTTGAGAAACAATGCAAATTTTGAGTCTACCGGTACATGTAAATTACATGCACCGGCAGACTATAGGTGCATGTAAATTACATGCACCGGTAGACTAGTGGTGCATGTAATTTACATGCATCTCTATGTGTTGCATGCTTGTTTAAACTTGTTAGTTCTTCAACTTTGATTTGAGAAGATAAGATTGTGTTACCCCACTGATATATTGTCAGGAATTTAATATACGCATCGTTTATGTTATTATAAGACATTCCACTATTGTAGTGACATGATGTCTGAAAGTTTAGCAATGAAAACAATATGTAACAAATGAAAATGGAATTTTAGAGTCTACTTTTTACTTGGTATATTATACATAAACAAATGAAAGTGGAAAAAAAATAAATCAAAACTTTTCGAATGAGATGATATGTTGTTTATCTTTTCCAAATTTGCTATAAAAAAAATTGTTTACCTAAAGAGGAGTTTTAGCAAACACATAATCTGCACCAAAATTGAAATAAAAGTTCAATGTTACGTAAATCCAAAAATATCATAAAACATCAAATAAAATTGAAACAAAACGTCGGTTTTCCGTGGTTGGAGAAGAATGACATTTGGCAAAATGAAAAGGAGTCGCCGCCGCCTCCATCACAACAGCGTCACCGCTCCATACTCGTCGCCTAACCACCATTGCTAATTTTCCAGAACACGCGACAATCACCAACTCTCACGACGAGGAACATATAATTCAACTGTTATAAATTGGTGTTTAGAACAAGGGTGTTTTAGGAATAGCAAAGGACTAATTAGATTAAGGTTTCATAAAAATGGACTTAGTTGAAAGAAGATTCTTACAAGATGTATTTAGTTGAAAAGAAAATATTTTGCTAGATTTAATTGAAACAAGTTTTGAAAAATGATACCTATGTGTAATTTCCTCTTTTATTTAAACATTTTAATTTAGCATTTAGTTTTTATAATTAATCTCAATTTTGGTCAAATTTTGAAAATCAATATATTTAAACTTCAATTTGACTCGAATTAAAATCAAAATATTTAAGATTGAAAAGAGATTCTCTCTTTTACTATAACTTTTTTAGTTTGTACTATTCAACTTATTAATTTATCACGATACTCTTTATTTTATTAATTTATTTTATTAATAATACGTTAAAACGTTGAAGTCACTCGAGAATTATAAAATCTAATAACATAATTGAATTATCATAATAAGTGGATGTCGAATATATGTTGAACTATCGAACAAAAATATTATTTAAAATGAGATTATTTATTAATCGAATAATAATTATTAAGATTAATATACACTAGTGAATAAGGAATAGGAGAATGAAAGCAAAATTACAGCAATTTTAACATTTGACGCCCAAGACAAAATTGGACACAATGAGAAATGAGAAATTATTGGCCAAAATCACAACTGTAGTGCCACCCAACAAGATATTGCCATCAAAAGAAGCTCACTCTAGTTTAACCGCTACTTCTCTGGCATCATCTTTACAGGATTACATAAACTCAGACCACCCTTCCCATGGCCAAAAGATCCATTCCCGCATTCTCAAAACTGGGTTCGTACCCAATGTTAATGTTTCTATCAAACTCCTCATCCTTTACCTGAAATCTTCATGTTTGTCCTACGCCCGCCGGGTGTTCGATGGATTGCCTCGAAGAACTTTGTCAGCGTACAACTACATGATCTCTGGATATATAAGACAAGGGTGTCTTGATAAAGCTTTTGATTTGGTTAGAGAGCTGTGCTTTTCGAATAAAAAGCCTGATGAATTCACATATTCGATGATTTTGAAGGGGTCGACTGGTGAAAACGAAGGGCCGTGGTTGCAGTGTGTGGGGAGGGAGGTTCATTGCCAGATAGTGAAATGTGAAATTGTTGGTGATGATGTGCTCTACACAGCGTTGGTCGACTGGTATGTGAAGAGAGGGAGTATTGAGTATGCGAGAAGGTTGTGTGATTTAATGTTGGAAAATAATGTGATTTGTTCTACGTCGTTGATCACTGGCTACATGAACGAAGGTCGCTTGGAGGATGCTGGGAATGTGTTTGAGAAGACCATTGAGAAAGACACAGTGGTTTATAACACTATGATCGAAGGGTATAGTAAATATATCGAAACCGCCAAGAAGGCAATAGAGATGTATGTTGATATGCGACGTTTGGATTTCACGCCTACAATATCCACATATGCAAGCATTATAGGAGCTTGCTCGATTTTGTCAGCATTTGAAATTGGTCAGCAGGTTCAAGGTCAACTAATGAAAACCGAATTTTTCTCGGATATTAAAATGGGGAGTGCTCTCATAGACATGTACTGCAAATGTGGGAGAACAGAGGAGGCAAGATACATTTTTGATCAGATGCCCAAGACTAATGTCTTTTCATGGACTTCAATGATCGATGGATACGGGAAGAATGGAAGTCCAAGTGAAGCACTTGAGCTCTTTGATAGCATGACAACAGCGTGTCACATTGTGCCAAATCATGTAACTTTTCTTGGTGCGTTGTCTGCTTGTGCCCATGCGGGATTTGTTGCTAAAGGAAGAGAGATATTTGAGAGCATTGAAAGAGACTATTCCATGAAGCCAAGAATGGAGCATTATGCTTGTGTAGTTGATCTGTTGGGACGCACAGGGAATCTGAACCAGGCGCTCGAATTTGTGATGCAAATGCCTGAAAAGCCTAATTCTGATGTTTGGGCAGCTTTACTTAGTTCTTGTAGACTTCATGGTGATGTGGATCTGGCAAAAATTGCCGCAAATGAACTTTTTAATTTGAGCTCTAACAACCGTCCAGGGGCATATGTTGCGTTATCGAATGCATTAGCTGAGGCTGGGAGTTGGGATGGCGTAAGCCGTTTGAGGGAGTTGATGAAGGTAAGAGGAATATCTAAAGGCACAGGCTTCACTTGGATTGGATCTAACACTGGTTTAGAAGCATTCCATGCAGGGCATCAAGTAATAAAATGATAAAAAATGTTCTGAATCCTGTGTTAGTACATCGTGGACCTCGTATATATGTCGAAGAACAGCAGCAAAAAATTTCAGACTCCCCCAGCTGAAATGCTGAAATTGTACGAGATAAAAGTAAAAATGAGCAAATCTTCCATCATACAAACCGTAGTTGGGGGTGTTGAATTTTTTTTATCAATTCTTGCATAATTACTGAACGGGGTAAAGAAGAAAAAAAAACCCCATTTTAGTGTAAAAACCATATGGATATCTTGTGATATTCATGTTTTGACACAGTTTCTAGGGTATAAAGATAGCAGACAGACAATTTTCCATGTAAAATTCTGGTGGCTATTGTTGGTTCGAAGGCGTTGGCAACATATTTTGACCCTCCCTCAAATGACTTGCAGAATCCTATAATCCCTGTGCTGAACATGCGAGACAGTAAGCTTTGAATGGAGGAGAATAGATTTGATCACAGATTGTTCACCTTAGTATCATGGCGGTCTGTGAATCGTTTAGTATTTATTATCTTCACTCTTCCTTTAGCTGGTTGAGCAATGCTCTGCAGATGATTATATTCTTTGATTTTGTGAAAAAAGGATTCTTCTTTATGACCTTTACCATTTCAAATAACATGTACTGAAATGAGTCTGTAAATCACAGTAAATTAGAGGTTTCACAAATGTTCGGTTCAATATCGAAAGACCAAAGTGCATCATAATACTTGAATTGGCTAAACTTCAACCAAACTTCCAAAATGCAAACAAATGAATGTCTATAAGCGTGCATTTGAACGGAGATATTTGGATTTTTGAGAAGATTTCAAACGACTAGGTTAAGAATTGATTTGAAATTGTAGCAAAAAAAAAAAAAAAATACCAAAAAATGGGATTTCAAATCCTGCATTCTAATTTTGAGCCAGATTGATACATTGCATTTGATGGGGGTGGACTTTGACACAATGGAAAAGTTGTTGACATGCGACCTGAAAGTCACAAGTTCGAGTCGCGGAAACCTCTTACATTGCAAGGGCTGCGCACATTAGACCTAATGAGCCTGGCCCCTCCCAGACCCCGCGCATCACGGAAGCTTCGTGCATCGGTTTTTGTCCCTATGGATACATTGGATTTGAAATCAAATTACCTCAAATCCACTCGTCCAAATGCAACCTAGAATTATAACTAGTCAACTGTGTTATTTAAAAGTTTATATATCCACATTAGGCATGCAATTAATGCTAAATAACCAAAAAATTGAGTCGTGTTTGCATTGAATCACAAGTAGGTATACAAATTTACTTGGGAGTTAGGAACTATTCACGTTTGGCTAGTTAACAGAAAACGCTTGAATACCTGCTTTAAAATTGTTGGAAACCAAATCATTATTGAAAGATTTGATTTTATATGATAGGAAAGAATCTTAGAATGATATTTTAATATTGTAGCAATCCCAAGTTATTTATGATTAAAATCCTTAGTGATATTGTTTCCTTATCTTGATAAGGAAAGTAGGTTAGTAATCTTGTATAAATAATCATGTATTTTCATTTGTAAATTAATAAGAGTTTTTGATTGTTCACATGGTATCAGAGCCAGGTTATCGTTCCTAGCCTTCATCATTTTTTTTTTCTGCCTTCATCGCGGAATTTTTTTTTTCTTCTCGGCCTTCATCGCCGATAAAATTCCTTCGGCCTTCATTGCTGCATTTTTTTTTTCCGATTGGATTTCACACAACCCACGAAATTCAATGTCATCCACGGTTTCTTCTGATTCCACTTCGGAGAATACTGCACCTACGCCATCGGTCGGTGATCTCCAAAACATCCAGCCACTTCATCGACTAAGGGCCAAATTATCTTAAATGGTCCCAAGTTGTCCGCACATATTTGAAAGGCAAGGGAAAACTGAGTCATCTTCTTGGCACAGGTCCACCAGAAACTGATGCTAAGTTCAGTGTGTGGGATGAAGCGGACTTCATGATCATGTCCTGGTTATGGAGTGCGATGAGCCCTTAGATCAGTGACACATGCATGTTCTTGTCCACATCCAAAGAAATCTGGGATGCTATTCGACAGACATACTCTAAATCCCGTGATACAACACAGATTTATGAGATCAAGACCAAAACAGGCGCAACAAAACAGGGCATCAAATCTGCCACTGAATATGCAAACACTCTGCAAAATCTGTGGCAAGAATTGGACCATTACCGGTGCATTGAGATGAAGTGTTCCTCTGATGCAGCTCTTCTGAAGGACTTCATTGCAAGGGATCGGGTTTACGATTTCCTTGAAGGCCTCAATGTTGAGTTTGATCAAATACGAGTCCAGATTCTTGGAAAGGATGAGATACCATCTTTGAATGAAACTATATCCTTAATACGTGCAGAAGAAAGTCGTAGAGGAGTTATGCTTGACCCTCAACATGTTGAAGGGTCTGCTATGGTGACAAAACAGGATTCCCCTACCCCATCGCTGCCAGCGAATGGTTCCCCTGACCCATCGCGATCTGATGGACGTGGACGAGACAACAAGGATGCTATTTACTGCACCTACTGTAAGAATACTAGACATACAAGAGAAAAGTGTTGGAAACTACATGGAAAGCCACCTAGCCAAGAGTGGGGGCGTAGAAGCGACCAATCCAAGCCTTAGGGTCAAGCTTATCTATGTCACACATCCACTGAAACCTCGCAGCAACAGAAAATCCCCAATCAGATTGATTTCAACAAGGATGAAATCGAGAAGTTGCGGACCTTGTTAAACTCACTGGACAAACCCACTGCCGCTTGCTCTCTTGCTCTTCCAGATAAGTCCCCTTCCTTTATGGATTACATGTCTCAGATAATGTTTTTAGGGATTTATGGGTGATTGATTCTGGTGCTACTGATCATATGACCAATCCCCCTTCACATTTTTTCACCTACACCCCTTTCCCAAGTAATAGGAAAATCACAGTGGCTGATGGTACACTTCTCACCGTCGCGGGCCTTGGAAACATCAAAATTAGTTCCACCATTGTCCTGCATAATGTCTTACATGTCCCTAAATTATCCACAAACCTTATTTCCATACATAAACTAACTCATGACCTGAGCTGTAATGTTGTTTTCTTTCCATCTCAATGTGTTTTTCAGGACCAGGTTGCGGGGAAGAAGATTGGACTTGCTAAGGAAAAGGGTGGCCTCTACTATTTTGATGTTCCAGCAGCCTCCACCATCAATAAATCAGCTTTATCTCTCCTTTCATCTTCGAATAAAGATACTATTTGGCTTTTCATTTTCGTTTAGGGCATCCATCATTTGACATTTTGAAAACTATGTTTTTTTCTATGTCTTCTGGAATTAAATGTTTGTGAATTGACAAAACATAAACGTGTCCCTTTTCCTCCCATTAATAAACGTAGTTCAATTCCATTCTACTTGACACATAGTGATGTTTGGGGTCCATCCACGGTCCCAAACTTATCTGGTTCACGATGGTTTGTCTCGTTTATTGATGATTGCATTAGAATGTCTTGGATTTTTCTCCTTAAACAAAAATCAGAGGTGGGAGGTGTCCTACAATCCTTTCATAATATGATCCACAACCAATTTGGAGTTAAAATTAAAAGATTTCGCACTGACAATGCAAACGATTATTTTAATCAAACCCTATCACAATTTTTTCAACAACAGGGGATTATCCATTAATCATCTTGTGTTCACACACCACAACAAAATGGGGTGGCCGAGAGGAAAAATGGGCATTTACTGGCTACTACTCGGGCCCTACTCTTTCATCACCATGTTCCCAAACACTAGAGATGTCAAACGGAGCGGACGGCACGAGGCACGGCACGAGCATGGCACGAGCACGACACGTCACGGCATGGCACGTTTTGCTACAGTGTCGTGCCGTGCCAGGCACGACACTGTAGCATGGGCCGTGCCGGGCCATAGGGTGACGGCCCGTGGGCCGGCACGGCACGAATAGTAATATTTTTTTTTAATTGTAGCGATCGATCGCTACCTAACTGGCGATAGATCGTTAAGCCAAAAAATAAATAATAAATTAAAAAACTTGAAATGGGCCGTGCCGGCACGGCACGGCCCATTTTCGAACCGGCACGGCCCGTTTGACACCACTACCAAACACTATTGGGGCGAGACACTCCTCACAGCCACCTACATCATAAACCGACTGCCCTCTCGGGTGTTGGGTTTCCACTCACCAATACAGTCACTTTCCAGTTACTACCTAGAACTCAAAATAACTGATAAACTCACCCCTCGAGTCTTTGGTTGCATTGCCTTCGTACATATTCACAATCATCATAGAGGAAAGTTGGATCCTCGAGCTATTAAAAGCATCTTCATCGGTTACTCCCCGACCCAAAAGGCTACAAGTGCTTTCATCCTCCCACAAAGAAATTCTTCATTTCCATCGATATCACCTTTCATGAAGACCGGCCATACTTCAACCGACCTTATCTTCAGGGGGAGTCTCTAGGAGAAGATAAGGGAACCTTGGTGGAACCTATAGGTGACTTACCACTCTCTCCAAATGCATGTCCAGACCAACCAATCTCTCCAAATGCATGTCCAGATTCTGAAAACAATACACTTCCAGAGTCTGAAACCAATACACCAGTGCCAGCCCAGCTGCCAGCTGAACCACTGCCACCAGCCGAACCACAGTTTCCACTAGAAACGCATGAATCATGTGAGTCTATGGTGTTTTCACAGGTGTATTCTAGACGACATCCTAATCCAGTGCAAGTCCAAGACTCGACCCCTGATCCTGCGACTAAAGATGCTCCCATTGCCACCCGAAAAGGTACACGAGAATGCACTAAACATCCTTTATATGCATTAGCAAAGCATGTGTCCTTTAAAAATTTCTCACCATCACACAAAAGTTTCCTTGTCAGCTTGAATAGCACTTATATTCCTAATACCTGAAGCATTATCTAATGAGGATTGGAGAAATGCTATGAAAGAAGAAATGCAGGCTTTGAAAAAGAATCAAACTTGGAAAATTGTTGATCTTCCACCTGGAAAGAAAGCAGTAGGATGCAAATGGGTATATACATTGAAATACAGGTCTGATGGATCTCTTGAACGATACAAAGCCAGGCTTGTAGCAAAAGGGTATACACAAACCTATGGGGTTGACTATCAAGAGACATTTGCTCCAGTAGCAAAAATGAATACAGTCAGGATCTTACTATCACTTGCAACCAACTTCAATTGGCATTTGGAACAATTGGATGTAAAAAATGCGTTCCTTCATGGTGATCTAGAGGAAGAAATATACATGGATATTCCTCCAGGATTCAATGGAAGATTGACAAATAACAAGGTATGCAAATTAAAAAAGGCTCTTTATGGGCTTAAGCAGTCACCAAGGGCCTGGTTTGGGAGATTGACGAAAGTAATGCTTGATAATGGATACAAACAAAGCCAAGGAGATCGTATTCTCTTCATAAAGCATTCGAATTCAGGGGGAGTCACTATCATGTTGGTATACGTGGACGACATGATATTGACAGGAAATGATGAAGCAGAAAAGAGAACATTGAGAGACTGTCTGGTCAAAGAGTTTGAGATAAAAGAGCTTGGAAGACTGAAATATTTTCTGGGAATCGAAGTAGCTCACTCAAAGGAAGGTATATTTATTTCCCAACAAAAATTTGTAACAGATCTCCTGAGTGAGACAGGAAAATATGCGTGCAAACCAGCTATCACACCAATTGATCAGAATCACAAGCTTGGGGAAGCAAGCGAAGAACCAGCCATAGATAAATCAATGTATCAAAGGTTAGTAGGGAAACTCATATACCTTGCTCACACACGACCAGATATTGCATATGCAGTGAGTATAGTCAGTCAGTTCATGCACAGTCCAAAAGAACCTCATCTACAAACAGTATACAGAATACTACACTACCTAAAGGCTAATCCTGGCAAAAGAATCTTATACAAAAGAAATACATGGATTGTTCCCGAGGCGTATACATATTCAGATTATGCTAGCTCAATTACTGATCGAAGGTCGACTACAGGTTATTGCACCTTCCTTGGTGGTAATCTTATTACTTGGAGGAGTAAAAAACAAATGTAGTAGCTAGATCGAGTGCAGAGGCAGAATTCAGAGCAATGGCTCAAGGGGTGTGTGAATTATTATGGATCAAGATAATTTTAGAGGACCTTCGGATTAAATGGGAAGGACCAATGAGATTATACTGCGACAACAAATCTGCCATCAGTATTGCCCACGACCCTGTTCAGCATGACAGAACAAAGCATATTGAGGTAGATAGACATTTCATAAAGGAGAAGTTGGACAACGGAGTAATATGCACCCAATATATCTCAACCAACAACCAACTTCCAGACGTACTCACAAAGGGACGCAATGGAACTGGATTTCAATGAACTTGTTTCCAAGCTGGGAATGCAAGATGCATATTCACCAACTTGAGGAGGAGTGTTGGAAACTAAATCATTATTGAAAGATTTGATTCTATATGATAGGAAAGAATCTTGGAATGATATTTTGATATTGTAACAATCCCAAGTTATCTAAGACTAAAATCCCTAGTGATATTGTTTCCTTATCTTGATAAGGAAAGTAGATTAGTAATCTTGTATAAATAATTGAAAGATTTGATTTTATATGATAGGAAAGAATCTTGGAATGATATTTTGATATTGTAACAATCCCAAGTTATCTAAGACTAAAATCCCTAGTGATATTGTTTCCTTATCTTGATAAGGAAAGTAGGTTAGTAATCTTGTATAAATAATCATGTATTTTCATGTGTAAATTAATAAGAGTTTTTTATTGTTCACAAAAATTGTTCAGAATAAAACTGAATAGGTACATTTAGGCAGAAACTGCAATATTACATTCATCAAGTAGTGACCATTCTTCCAACTACCTCTTTCAGTACAGGATGGTATCGTTGACACAACGATCGGTATAATCTCGCGAAGAATGAAGAACATATGATACCAAACAAATTAAATCATTTCAGAAAACGTTCTTGCAGAGGAGTATGCCAGAACAATTAACTTGTAACCATTTTTCAGAATTTACTGGAAATGCACATGCCCAGGCCTTGATGGTGTAAAGAATATGCCACTTTTATTCAGAAATGGGGAACAATAAAACTTTCATCATCGGCGTGTCTTCAAGAACCAGCTCCAGCACTTTCTTGACTGTCATCTGATTAAAACCAGTTTGAAATGCTGAAGTCCCGTAGCTTTCTGAGATGTTTTCCCATATCTTCCCTGGTTTTAGTCCACTCTTCCTTCTCTATCACTGTGGTTGGGTCGTCCCTTTCCTCCTACAGATATCGATCAGTTGATCGAGAAGAAACATAGAAGAGTCAGGTAACACGTATCAGTTTCGAATAATTACCGGTCGAATTATTTTAAAGGAGTTCCCATTATCACGAACAACCAACAAGTCATTCTTTCTATCTCGATCTCTTCCTTCTGGAATTGTCACCTGAAGAAAGATAATAATTATATCAAGCACATAAATTGTAGCGACAATACAAAGAGAGAGAGCCTCTTGATGATTCATATCATGTATTTCAATCATTACAAAATTTTCAAATTAAAACAGAAGCTACCAGTTTGGATGGCACAGCATATGTGAAGATACTTTTTAAACTGTAAGGTGCAAGTGTTTTAAATGCCACTTCAAAGAGAGAGAAAGAGAAATTATTTAAAGATAAGTTGCCTACCACAACTTTTGCCCTGCTGATTGATTTGGTTTTCGAATCAATTACATAGATCTCCTCAAAATCCAGTGCAAATTCCGGGTCACCCAATCGGCGGTTCCTATAGTGTTTTGTCAGGAATACATGCAAAAGAATGTCATTTGTGCAGTGCCAGGAAAGACAAATTAACCGCAGGCCGCCATTTTTTCCACTTAAAGAGGAACATCCACGAATGTTAGAATTTTAACATGATTTCGTATTTAAACAAAGGGAACATGATAACTGACAGACTGTATTTATGCTAAGAGCCATGATTTCGTAAACCAACAATGTCCACAAACTTTGTTAAATTTACTTATGAAAGCACGCCAGGCACTTTTTTCGCAATTTTAAGTGACTATCACTCCTAAAACTTAATATGAAATTGTTGAAAATATGGAAGAAAGATGATTATTATTAGAATGCGATATAACATACATATTTATAGATTCAGCTAACTAAATCTAGGAGTATAAAATATCTATGAGTCTAAGTGTCTAACTAGATAGCTCTAATGAACAAACAAAGTTTAAAATATAAAACTTTATTCATCCTAATTATTAAATAATCCAACGAAGATTTGATAGAATATTTCTTATACTCCCCCTCAAGCTTGGTTATAGATGTTAATGACATCAAGCTTGCTAATAAGACATAAGCACATGAGAATCCTCGCGGATCGGTGAGATATCGAATTGGGGATCTCCATTGGCATAGACGTTGCCGGACGTGGAGAATTTTTCATACGTGTTTTCGTCAGAAGTTGCAGTAGACTTAGATGATTCCATCGACATTGTTGGAAAGAGGTTGGCGAAAAGAACGATTGCAAGGGCTCGCTCAAGGAGAGACGCTAGGAGGATAGGGCTATCGTTGGAAATACGCGAAGAGGCAGCGACAACTAGGGCTCGTGCAGGAGTGTAGCGAAGAAATAGCGATGGCTAGGGCTCGCGCAATAGGGCTCGTGCAAGAAAGGTGCGAGGAGACAGCCGCGGCTAGGGCTCGTGCTGGAAAGATGTGAAGAGGCTAGGGCTCGCGTATGATAGACGTGAGGAGGCTAAGGCTCGCGCAGGAAAGATCACGCGGCTGCTTCTATGTTTCCCGCTCGCGGCGGCGGCGGCGGCGGTAACCATAAGAGCTGACAGCCTGACACCAAAAACAGATCCAATGCAGGTGAGGAAGATCACAATGGTGGAATCGACCAAGAAGACGAGAGTTACGCGATCTGAAAATTAGCGGCCGAAGACGACGTGAGGAGACCAGAGGCCTGGTAGAAGAGGAGATAACAGGGTCTCACAGTAAGGGTGAAACACCAAGTGGGGGTCTGGATCCACACATTTTCTACCCTATTTCTTCACGGGGCGGCGGAAGCTGATCACAAACCCTAAAACCTATGCGGTGAATCGCCATAACCCATGCGTCCTACTTGCGGTGGAGACGGGTCGAGCGAATGTTATAATCTCAGGTTTTAAATTTGAGGTTCTTTGGATAGAGAATCTCACAATCTCGTAGATGAATCGAGACTCATTAAAAGAAAGAACCTCACGGACCCACAACAGTTTTATTTTGAAATTTCTTTTCATTGTTATTTACTAAATAAGCCACATATTCAAAGTTATATAATTGTCTAAAATAACTCCAGATCCTCTCAGGACTCTATCACAAATTTTAAGGATAAGATGACTCATAAATAAATTCAAATAGCAATCGTAAATGAAATTAAAGACTAGACTAAATTGGAAAAATAAATATCTAGACACTATCTTAAATTACTAAAAACCTCATATGCATGAACTCTTCATCATGACAATGGAGAAGACAGGTCGCACAGAGGCAATGGTGGAAGTAATGAAGCTATGGTTTTCGGAGGGCAAGCCCGTGATTGAGGCTCGTATTCAGGGGGGCGATTAGGGACAGTAAAGGCGCGGGTTTGAGAGCTAGGGTTCGCGTAGGAGGGGCCGACGGATGTTGCGCAGGAGAAGCACGGCAGCGGCTAGGGTTGAGGAGGCAGCTATAGCGGCTAGGAGTGGCTTGTTGAAAATATAGAAGAAACATTGGATTGGAAATATGATTATTATTTCTTCACTTTAGAATGAGATACGAGAGATAAAATAATGAATGAAAACATTCGAGATGAAGTAGGTGTGACTTGTATAGAAGATAATATACTGCATGCCAATAGGCAAGTAAACAAAATTAAGAGAAAATTACTTCTGCGCAACCATTAGTTTAAGCCAAACATGACCATATCTTTAAAAAAATTAGATACCTTTTGAGGCATTGGTGCAAGAACCTTAGGAATTGCGTATACATCTGTATCCGGAGGGGTAACATACATCTGTACATGACAATTCAATGTTTTGTCAAAAAAGGGTTAACTCCATTTGGTTGTTTAAACTCAAGATAAGATTAGACAATGAAAAAGTCGACAAATGAGTTATACTACTGCCTATCACAAAATCATGTAAGAAATTTCAATGTTCCAACAAGTGGCTTTCTTCTACTAACTCAATTCTTATTCGAACATCAACATTCTTTAGATCAAATAAATCGTAAGGATTGTGTAAACTTAAAAACCAACATTGGCCATGCCACAGATTGAACTAATTATTCTTAAATTCATCGAAACTAGCAACAAATTTAGTGCATATTCTTAGATAATAGTTTAAAGTTACACCCATTTTTTTCACGGGAAATCATACGAAAGCACAATTCAAACAAAAACCGAGACATACGAGCACCACGTAGACCTTTTGCACATAAAATTCACAACGTTCCACACCAAGAGGCAGACAAATAACAGCAACACCATAATAGTATATGTTAAAACATTAAGCAAGCAATATCAAGATTATACCTAATCCTGTACGTTAAGAGAAATACTCAGCAAGTCCTAATAATGAAAAAAATCAATGTACAACCGATCAGCACAAATACAAAATTCGAGTCCATTACATCTCTAAAATCATACACGTCGTCAGGATCAGGAGGCCTTCTAATGAAAAAATCACAATCCAACAAACAAATTTTGTGGAACTCGTCTTCATTAATCCGATAATCCACGATTTTCTCCGATTCCCAACCCTGAGTAGACACGAAACTCGTGCTATCCACCATCGCGATGTCATCGTCTCCACTATGTCCGGGCATTGCGGAAGCCAGCGAAGCTGCGATGTCGTAATCAACATCAAAATCCTTCTTATTATCAACCTCCTCCACCTCGTCCTCATCCATGTCGTAGTCGTCAGGGACTTCACCGTCGGCATAGCCGTCGTCAGCCCAGGCACGGAAGTCCGGTCAGGAAGATAGGAGTTCAAGTCTTATGGTGTTAAATTGCCGGAGCATGGTAGAACTAAGTGAAATTGAGCGTGCTGAGGGTGTCGAAGCTAAGACATGGCGGTGATGAGGGGGCGGGGGAGGTGATAAGAGGAGAAGAGAGCCGGAGGTGCTCATGGTGCTTCGAGAATGGAAACTGGAGCAGTGTTTGGGAGGCGGTTTGGATCCGATTTTGTTATTATATAAAATATTATTTTCAATTTTGATAAATAAACTCATAAACTAACCATTACACAAAATATTATTTTCAATTAACAGAAGATAGAAAACTATTCTCTGCTCTTATAAATAATAAATAATATATATATATATATATATATTAATAATTTTGAATCAAGAATTGTAAACAATAATATTAACAATAGTAAAACTTATAATTATTCTTATTGTCCTAACTTCAATCGATTTTTTTATTAATAATATTAAAATATAAAAAATAATATCGTTAACAAGAATCCAATGACAAAATAATAATTCATCATATAATCAAATTTATAATCTCAATATTAATCATTCGAATTAAATAATCTCAATAAAAATATTTAAAATAATCATGAAAAATATTCGTAAAGAATGTGGTATCAAGAAACATAGGCCTGTCAATATTAGGACTCTTAACCTAGATCACATAAGTCCGATGCGCGAGCGGTGCGGATGCGGATGCGCGAGTGCGTCAATTTTAAAAAAATTTGAGTACGGGTACGCCTTAATGCGCCTTGTAAAAATTAATAAATAAATAAAGATATATACATACACACTGATGAAATGAAATTAAACATATATATTATTAATCATATTTAACAAACTCACATCATTATTATATTATTTACAATTACAATATGAAGTTTTTAACAACTTTGGTGTTTACAGCTTTACCATTCTTAAAAGGCATTAAAATTAGATTTTATTGAAGGATCTAACATTTGCAGCTTTGTAAAAATGTTATAGCCAGTGATACAACGTAATTTGAATCTTGTATTTGATCGTTCGTCTAGTAAGGATTCTCCGAAAAATATATTGTAGAAAAAGAAATGAAGTATTAAAGTTTTGTTTTATTTTAATATATAAAATAACGATTTTGAAAAATGAAACCAAATTGTTCATATTCACTATAAATAAGCTGTTCATCATATTTAAGCACAAAAATTTTGTTGGAAAGGGTAGAAAATAATGCAGAAAAATAGAATATAAATTAGGCAAAATAGAGAAAAATTTAGAAAAAAACTCAACCCTTCTTCAAATTTTATTTAATTTTAAAAGTTTTGAATTACTATTACATATTTTTGTAATTTATCTTTGATTTTATCGCTAAAATATAAATGAAAATCCAAAACGTGGAAGATGATTCAATAAAAAATAGAACATTTTTTAAAGCAAAAATCTAGGACGGGTTATTTTTCAAGAAAATTGCAAATATAAAACTTAAAAACTAACAAAAAAATTAAAATTAATATATTGAAATTTTATTTTAAAAAAAAAAAAGAAGTAAAAATTGGAGGCTCAGATCTTCAGAAAAAGGGCAAGAGGAAACACAACCACGCCATGGCTGCAAATCACCGGTTGCATGTGAAGCCAGTTCCCTCACATCGCCGTCCGGGACCGCCCTGCCAAGATACGGGTCGGATCATCCACATGCCCGACCCATTAGCTCAACAAATTGTAAAAGAACAACTGAAGAAAAATTCATCATCATAGCCTCTTACTTCGCCAGATCCATAACACCGAAGAGCAATCTACGACAGATGATGGGATTGAAAGAGGGGATACAAGTATAAGAAGTTCTTTTCATTTCCAGTCGAAACAGAAACCAGTAAATCCACACCATATTATTTATACATATATATATACAGAGATTTGTACTGGTGAGTGGTGATTTAGATTGTAATTTTCCAGAAGGGCTGTTGGTATTTTGGAAAAATCATGGGCGAAGCAGAGGGGGGCAACCGCCCTCGAAGAAATCCCGTCCCTCTGTTGCCTCATTTTCTTTGTTTTTTGAGCTAATGGGTCCTTGTGAAGTGTTACCAGTAACGTAGGTCTTTATAAAGTTGAAAAATCGTTATATAATTAATTTTAATAATAAATAATAGAAGAAAAATTTCTTATCCAGTCCTAGCGTCTGAACATTTTAAATCGGATATCAGATACCCGACCCCATCGATCTATACTCGAGTTATTTAATTAAATAACCCAATTTTTAAAAATATTTAACAAAATAACCCTAAAATATAAAGTCTTACTTTTCTGACCCAACACGCCAACCCAATTGGCGTGTTCAAGAGTCACGCCAACCCAGTTGGCGGGACCAACTTTTCAAGTTGGTCCCGCCATGTCCAAAAGGACACGCCAACCAAGTTGGTGTGGCCAACTTTCCAAAGTTGGCCACGCCAACTTTGGCTTTTTTCTTAATTTTTTTTTTCAACATTTAGTTGGCACTTCTGCATTTTATTTTATTATTATTTTTTTCAACAGTTTAAAACTAAAATACAATACATAAAATATAAAAATCAACTACCACTTATGCACAATGATTAAATATACACTTACTGCAAAAGCAATTACCAAGTCCATACATGAGTAGCAATCTTTCAGGAGTCACCCAGCGGGCCTAGTGCGAGGAAATACTCGTATTTACTTGGTTTGCGCACAACTTATAAATCAACTCAATATGATTAGTAGAGTCATCTAGAAAATGATAGAGTCATATACGTGATTGTGGAACTGAAAGACATATTTAAAAGTTAATATAAATATAAATTCAGTTTGTACTATTTATATCAAAATAAAAATTTGCTTTAAATATTATTTCAACTGTTTCAAGCCTTTATTTTTCTTTCAGTTCTATATGTCTATAAATTTTAATTTCAATATTCAAACTTATCCAAAAAAACCCAAACATTACTAAACCCTGAAAAAATTTAAAAACAGAATTTGACGGAAAAAAAATGAAATTCAACAAATGCACGACTGACATGTTTGGGTTATTTAATTAAAGAAACGCATGTTAGTCGTGCATTTGTTGAATTTCATTTTTTTCCGTCAAATTCTGTTTTTAAATTTTGTTCAGGGTTTAGTAATGTTTGGGTTTTTTTTGGATAAGTTTGAATATTGAAATTAAATTTATAGACATATAGAACTGAAAGAAAAATAAAGGCTTGAAACAGTTGAAATAATATTTAAAGCAAATTTTTATTTTGATATAAATAGTACAAACTGAATTTATATTTATATTAACCTTTAAATATGATTTTCAGTTCCACAATCACATATATGACTCTATCATCTTCTAGATGGCTCTACTAATCATATTGAGTTGATTTATAAGTTGTGCGCAAACCAAGTCAATACGAGTATTTCCTCGCACTAGGCCCGCTGGGTGACTCCTGAAAGATTACTACTCATGTATGGACTTGGTAGATGCTTTTGCAGTAAGTGTATATTTAATCATTGTGCATAAGTGGTAGTTGATTTCTATATTTTATGTATTATATTTTAGTTTTAAAATGTTAAAAAAAAAATAAAATAAAATAAAATGCAGAAGTGCCAACTAAATATTGAAAAAAAAAATTAAAAAAAAAATAAAAAAAAGCCAAAGTTGGCGTGGCCAACTTTGGAAAGTTGGCCACGCCAACCCAGTTGGCGGGACCAACTTTTCAAGTTGGTCCCGGTTGGCGGGGACTCTTGAACACGTCAATTGGGTTGGCGTGTTGGGTCAGAAAAGTAAGACTTTATATTTTAGAGTTATTTTGTTAAATATTTTTAAAAATTGGGTTATTTAATTAAATAACCCTCTATACTCAAGTATTTAAAAAAACAAATTTTGTTCAAATGCACTGTTATATATATATTTCATAATATAATTATAAAATATTTAATTTATACATTTACGAAGAATGGATTATATATATAATATATATTTCTTAATATAATTATAAAATATTTAATTTATACATTTAAAAAAATGGATTATATATATATATATATGTTAAATTTCAGGTAATATTTAATTTAACCCGAAAAACACGACCATGTGCCCATGACAGCCCATCCCTAAGTGCTGAATAACCACTTATCAGTTTTGAAAATCGTTACCCCATATATATTTAAATTTACTTACAAAGTCTACATTGTTTTTAAATATAAATTCTACATTGATAGGAGGGAATGAGAAGAAAATAAAATGAGTATTCTAAATTTATTTTCTAAGCCTATATTTGGTATGTGATGCGAATGGTTGTTCCCAAGTTCATGGAAATGATCGTTTTGGATGGGTTTAAGTATTTCCGCTCTTCCAAATTTCTTTTGTTTTTTAAATATTCTTCAGTTAACTCCACAAGTGATATGTATCACTTATCACATGTATCGATCTCTGTCTCAAGTCAGGATAAATAAGGGGTGTGGCGGTAGGCTTATAACAGTCAACCAGATAAAATAGTCACATATCGTGACATGAAATATAAGATGAATTTCGTTTGGGAGTTCCTTATATAGCGACGTGCTGCACCGGAGCCCGATGTAATGGTAAGTGGGCCAGGGTTGCTAGATCATCGACCATAAGCGACAAGTCACACCAACGCCGGGGTGGTGTCAAATGAGCAAGTGTTCCACACCTCAAGCTAGTGGGGGTAAAGAAGTTAGCTCGAAACCAGGACCATAGGATAGCGATTTGGAATCTAGGTTCCCTTACCGTTAGATTAGTAGAGTTAGTAGAGACTATGAGTAGAAGAAAAATTAGTATTCTATGTGCGAAAAACCAAATAGGTAGGTGAGAAGGCCACAACTATAGCTCATTGGGTAAATTTAAATTTGCACACAATTTCAGCCCACATTAAATTTTATTTCCAATCTCAAAACAATTTACAATTAAAAGAATTAAATTCCAAGAATATCTCATTATTATGGTAAAAAGCAAAATTATCCTAATGTATTATGGTAAATATGCACGAAACTTCGCTGTGTTAACAAAATAAGCACACACAAAAATCAATATGTTTGCTTAAACTCGACATGAAATCTCCACATGTTATAGTAAAATGCATGAAGCTCCATGTGTTAACAAAATAGGCAAAAAAAACCTACGTTTTCTTAAATTCAGAATGAAACTCCATGTGTTATACAAATAGGCAAAAAAAACCCCATTTTTCTAAACCTTGCACGAAACCCTCTGTCTTAACAAAGGCAAAAAAAAACCCCTCTAATTTCATAAATCACGCATGTAAGGACCCCCGTCCCGGTACAAGTCCCTCAAAATATTTGACGTATAAACGTCCCCGTGAGGTATCTTATGCCTCAAACCTTAAGCCACAAAGTGACTACAAGAGTCCACTAAAACCCTCATCGTGTCATCATATGATTTATCAACTCGGTTTCAACGAGCAGTATAATGGCTACAACAAGCACACTCTCTCACTGTAACAATACATGGCTAGCAAATCGCTGCCTCCTTAGGTTTATACCAAGCCCACCAACGTATCATACGTTCCATCCCGGTACACCATACCATAACATCCATTAGAGTAGTGGGTCATCACCTAATATTTCTCTAATATAATACCAATGCACAAAGGACATTCCGGTGTCCTTGCTCAATCACAAGGCAATCATATCCATTAGGATTTAATCCACACCCTCATGTGTGGGTGTGACCATGTCTACCACACGTCTCATCGACAAGAGCGAGTAGTTTCCTCAATAACTATTCATACTCACAATCACTTGGCCATAGCCATCCCAGCGAGTATACCCAAAGGTACCACTACTCGTAAAATATTCACCTCAAATAGCAAATCATCCTGTTATTAGTGTATTAACCCAAGCATTTAGTGCATGTAATCATATATGTAGGGGAAAACCCACTTGTCATCATAGCAAATCATGCCAATAATAAAATTCTTTACATTATTCCATATAATGTCTAATTTTCCCCCAACTAAGTCAACATACATATCATGCACCATTTTAATACACTAACATGTTCTAAGTTCATTTAGCAAATCAATAAATAATTGCATGCAACTCATAAATGAAGAGAGAAAGGCCCTTGTCTTTTTATACATGCCATATACACATAATAGTGCTCACATGCGGGCTTCAAAAAGTATGTGTGTATCAAATGTATAAAACACAGTGCTCAATACCGTCACTGGTACTTCGATCCCTGGAAGCACCTCAATTCCATAGCTCGAGCTCAACTCCAAATCCATCGATGTACCTAATCACCTGCCCCAACAGAGATATCCCCCACACGGGGCGAGCATACAAATATCTCAAATCCAATAAGTACAGTATTACATTTCATAATTTACACAAGTAAATGCTATGAATATTAAAAGACACTCCCTGAATGACATCATCCTCATCCGGGATCCCCTGTGCTGTTCTTGTTCTCAAAATAACTGAAACCGTCAATTTTCCAAATGCCAGTTAATCGTTACATTGATTAACAAATCCGTTTGCCACGTACCGATATCATAATCAATAATATCAAATCATTAACAATGATTATAGATATTACATATATCTCACTTATGGTTGCATAGTTCTATTTCATCGCTCGCTCTACAATAACGGCATTTTATCCTCACGCATGCTCAACAGCAGTGGCGTCATAACCGATATTCGCTCAAAGGCGACAACATCTCAATCATTGCTCGCTCAAAAGCGGCACCGTATAATTCCCAATGTCTATCCATTTATTGCAATATAATGTGCCATGCATCCAACAATTGCAATTACAAAAAGGGCTATGCTCGTACGTTATACGTACCTTATAATCCCGTAGTTCGAGTCCAACCTTGCCTGAGTTCCACGACCCGATGAATTATGTGCTAACACATAAATAACTCACAATCAATTACAAGCATGCAACCACGTGCCCAAGCACGTTCACAATCCTCAAAACCCATCGTCATACCACGACGATTAACCATTTTAAAAGACTCCGGCTAAGCATGCATAATACCCAAAATATTCCATTTTGCAAGTTCAAAAGTTAACCAATTACTCAATCGAGTATTCCATTTTCTTATTAAAATTTGGCCCCAACTATTTCATTTTAATGGTAAAGCATTTCCATTGGAATGTAGGCATCACCCCGAAATCGGCTAATTAAACCCCGATTCCAAAATTCCAAGTTTTAAAACAAATTAGGAAAAAACACTATTCAGCAAGCCGTGGTCGATCGCCATTTACGCGCGATCGATCGCCATACCTTACTGCCGCGCAGAACCACCTCGCGATCGATCGCGGATCGCCAAACACCTCGCGATCGATCGCTGAGACTTAGCGATCGATCGCCGCACTGTTTATCTTCCACAAAATTCCAGCTGCTCCTCGCGATCGATCGGCATTCCTAGGCGATCGATCGAGACATGCGATTTTCCGAAAAACTCGAGCTTCCATGGTGTTTTTGACACCCAAACTCAAAACCAACACCCCTAACTTCCTCAACACCTTCCTCAACACCTCCAATACACCAATTAAACTCAATAAAAACACTAAAAACAACTTTTTAGATTTTTAACCAAAACCCCCAAATCTCAAATCCAACTCAAAACTTGACCTACAAGCACAAAACCATAATCAAATCGAAGCTAAAGGCAAGGAGAAGAAGATTACCAGTTTTTCTTCGAGAAATTGGGCTCCCAAGATGAGCCCCCATCGATTTGTTTCCAACTGAAAAGAGGGGAAGGGTTTGGGGTGAGAGAGTGGCGTGAGGGAGAGGAGAGAGAGAAGAGATTCCGTACAATGACGGAATACCGAGTCCATTTGGTATATATAGCACCAAGGCTCCAAAATACCAATACCTCCACAACTATATCATAATTCATTAAAAATCATCTGTTTTCAATAATTATCTCTCCAACTCAAATTTCATTACTAGTCTCAGTACAAAGTACTCCGGACCCCAGATTCCACCAAAAACCAAATTCCAAGGTTATCACAACGATGAGAATACAATCTCATCCCTTGGATCCAACGACTCCAAAAATCGAATTTAAAATCCCCGGGAGTCCCAAAACCGCAATTAATTCATAATTGCCACAATTAAAATCCATTAAGGATTACTACCACACCGGGATTAACACCATTAATCCCCGGGCATCACAGATGTATTTTTAAGTATGAAGTGTCTGGTAATTTGGTTGATGCATGATTTACGAATTGTATGAACTGATGTTGAATGAGAAAATGACATTACTTATATTTCCAGTATTGACTGGAAAGTAAATTGATATATGTAATATTTTTGGGAAAAAAAATTTGGGCCAAGTTTGAAACTTTTGAAACTAATATTCCGATGTTTACGTAAATAATCATCATTGTGTGATATTTAAACGTATTATTACGATCGGACCCTCACAGTTGGTATCAGAGCATAATCTGGTATATGTTTGAACTAGGACACTGTGTCTAGTCACAAATAAAATGTGTGTGCATGTAATTGACTACGTGTTTTTATATGCTTTTGCATGTTGACTACATGGTAAATGATTAGAGCTCATACATGTAGCAAACATATAGGCATTGATCGGTAGATGATTTACCGATAAGCATTGTAAATTGTGGATTGGATCTGACTTCTATATTTTAGGAATTTTATTTATTGAATTAGAAATTAACCCTTGTGTTGTAGAACATTATTTCGAACTAGAGAACGATCAGATAAAGGATTGTATAGATGAATTAATCTTTATCTCTTGTAGGAGAGAATGACATCTACATCTAAGATTTTTATCTATGAAGTTTAGATTTAATCGTTGTGTCAATTAAAATGACACCGGAAGTAATTAACCGCACGTTTTGTCGATTGAATATGACAATTAGAGACCGATAAGGCCAGAATGTATGCATAAATATTCGTCAAGTTCCGCTACACACCGAAACGTTAATATAGAGCGAGACTCTTGATAAATCGAGAATTTGTACGTGAAGATCGTCGGATTTCATTTCCAGATATGTTTCCTTTAAATTCCTTCTGGAAACTAGCTATTGGTAATATCAGATTGAGAAACATTGTGCCTTGTTTCCTGTAATTGCGCCTACCCAAAATTTATCAACTCTGAGATAAGGGAAGAATTGTTGAATTATATGCTATTGGATTTTATCGAGTGACTCGAATAAATCAAATCTTTTTTTCGCACATTTTTTCGGAGTTGGATCATTGTTGTTGTGTCTCTCACAAAAGAAGGACTACGTGCGAAGAGAAGTGACAAGTTGTACTTTATGGAGGATGAATCCAATAGTACAATACTGAGTATTATGGAAGAACCATAACGACAGATTGAGTCAATTTAACCGATAGATCGAAACTGAGATCGAGTTGATGGATGAAACACTTACTTGTTCCTCAGTTATCTCAGAAGCCGCATATTGATGTTTGGAGTAATTCAATTGTAGCTCCAATAGTATATCAATAACAGTAGATGTCGCAATAATTTCAGAAACCGCAAAGATTTTAATCGAAATGTACGAATTGAGATATTATTTCAGATCATCCCGAACCAGTGGTTCTCGGAGTTATATGGGTCGTATGCTGGATCTTATGAATTATTGAGGATGAAGACAACCTACTGATCAATGTTTAGAGTTTAGAAAGTTTTGTAAGACTGTGGTCAGATAGAGAAGTATATCAAAGTTAACTATTAGGGATGAATACGACTATAGTAACGTATACTCTTTGTTGGAGGTGGTTTTTTTTTTTTTTTTTGAAGTGGCTCTAGATTTTGATCCACTCAGTTCCACCAGTAGTCCGATCAATCGCAGAGTGGGAGTAATACTCCACAACGTTTTCGGAAAACCTTAGCAAGCCAGGGTGTTTGCTTGGACGGAGGATCAAGTTAGAAAGATTTTAGGAAGTGTGATCGCAAGTATATGTTTTAATTTCGATCGCATTGAACAAATTTATGTGATACAGGAAACTTCAACTATCACATCAGCTAATAGATTCACTCAAACGAGTTATGTTGCATTAACTATGGTATACAATATGATGAGAGTTCATGATCAAGAATTTGATGGTGCTACCAGCAGACAAATTTGATTGGATACTCGCACGGATTATCGAGATACTGTATATTGTTTCAAGAATATAGTACGGTTTCGATCATATAATGGTTTTACGTGAAATTATTGTGGCCGAATGTGCAAAGCTATTACTGTTAGCATCGATGATGAATATGCTTCAGTTGTTATCCTTTGAAAAATGAAGAATATATGAATTATGCGATTGATATCACAAAGGAAGGGCATCAATTACCATATGTTGTGATGTTATAGAGAACTACTTAATGTGTTAGTCAGATGAGATTTCGGGATTCCTCGCGAGAGAAGGAAATCATTTTCGGCACTGAAATGATGCCAAGTACGGTGCTAGTTGCTAAAACATTGTACGACATGGCATCAACATAATTCAAAGAAATTGAAAGAGATGTTGCAGAATTTTCTTTGTAAATGTTACATACGTTCGAGTATGTCACCATGTGGAGCACTTGTTCTTTTGTATAGAAGAAAGATGGTACGATGACGATATGCATCGAGTGCAGGTAACAGAATTGAGTTACTGTCACAAATAAATACATGATGTCTAGAATCGATGATCTATTTGATCAACTTCAAGGAGTATCATTTTTATAAATCTTCACTCCACTTAGAGTTAGTAAGGAAGATGTTCCTAAGACAGTTTAGGACCAAATATTTGGGCAGTTTAAATTTTGAATAATGACTTTTGGTCTGAAGATAGTATCAGCAGTGTTCATGGAATTTATGATTAGTGTTCAAGGAACTTTTTCAACAAACCATTGATGACATATTGGTGTATTTAAGAACCAAGAAAGATCACAATGAACACTTATGAATAGACCTTTAGACATTTCGAGAAGTTCGATGTATACAAAACAATCAAGTGAAATTTCTGGTTGGATTGCATTACGTTTTTGGGTCTTGAGATATCTACTTGAAAGATATCAGTTAATCCGAGTAAAATAGGTGCAGTGATAATTTTGGCCCAGATCAACCAGTGTGCAGGAATTCTAAGTTTCTTGGGTCTTGGTAGGCCATTGTAGGTATTGCATGAGTAATCCTCGCAGATAGCCAAGTCTACTACTAATTGACCAAGAAAAATCAGGGTTTCAGTTGTTCAGATGAATATGAAAACAGTACCCATAAACTGAAACATCATTTGAATATAACTCCAGTATTAGCTTTTTCGTCTGGATCAAGAGACTATGTGATTATGCAAACACGTCAAGTAGAGGATTGGAAATGTATCCTCATGTGATATGGAAAGCGTTGCCAATATTTCAAGGCAATTGAAAATGCACGAGACTTGACATTATGTCTATAATCTCGAGTTAGCCGCCATTACTATTGTGCTGAAATTATGGCACCACTAATTTTATGGAAAGTAGTTCATTATTCACCCTGACTACAAGAGGTTGGTATATAAATATATGCACTCAGTCAGAATTTAATACGGATCATAGGTGATGATTAAACTACTGAAAGACTTTTATAATGCATTACAGTAGCATCCAGGAAAGACGGATCAAGAAACGGATATTTTTTTTAGTCGTAAAACTCTAGATGCCAAAGTAACATATGCATGTATGACTGAATTATGACAAATTATACGCATCTTTAAGGGCATTTTAGCCAAGAAGATGGCATTTTGTTGTACCGATTGTTGTATTGTTTAGCTATAGTTTATCTCAACGATTTGAAGGCTCAAGAATTAGATTCCAACATCCATTGTTGAGAAAACAACATGATTGATAATGTGTTTTGTTTATACAGAGATTGCGGACAGATATCCGAAATTTGTATCGAGATTTGGAGTTTGCAAGCAACCATGGATACAAAACTTGTGATGAGTTTTATCTACCTCAGACGGTTTGATTTAACCGATAAAGCTTTGCATAGAGCACTTGAAAATAGAGACTAAGAGTGATTCTTCTGAAGATGAAGAAAGACTCTCAAATTATCATAATGTAATGCAGGCGAGCCTATAAGATTTAGAACATATATGAAGGCAACCTGAGATAGGCAGACCACATTGCTAACAAGAGAAAAATATCAGTCAGCGACGGAGTATTCTTCAGAAACTCTTTATCGGACGATTCGGTTCGGACGTCGAGGTAAACTGTCACATCATACATTGGCTCCTTACCAGATCATAGAAGATTCCGATATTACATGTTGTACCTCATGTACTTATACTAAAGAAAGTTGGAACCACATACATCTCGCATGTTTCAGCCGAGAGAGATTAAGATGAATAGTTCCTTGTCCTTGAGTGACGATCTATTTGATTTGTGAACAGTAATGAGAAGGTCCCGCAGAATCGTAACCATTGATAAGTTATCATGGCACGTAGAAATCATGGGATTTGGAGGCCAAGATGCGACATGAATGGCCATACTTATCTGAAAACATTGATTTGTATCCCATGTCTAGTTCATACGAGCAAACAATGCATTTATAAAACCGAACGAATGTAATTTATGAGTTGGAATTCGTAGTTTTTTGGATTTCGAGGACGAAATCTTATAGGGGAGAAATGTAAGGCCCTGATGCTAATTAATCCAGATTAACAATGATTAAGGAAAGCCGGATAATTAAAAGTATAGACTTTGAATTAAGATGTTCCGGAGTACGATGAGTCAAGCAACTAGTGGAACATGTTTTTAATGCATGAGCATGTGCATGATCACAAGACACTTGGAGAACATATGCCACTAATTAATTAATCATGTTTAATACATGACTTTGGACCATTAATCTTGCAAGATAGTGATGTATTGACACATTGATTCCACAATACATCAAAGAAACAAAAAAATCCTACATTTAGACTGAAGAATTCAGCCATCACTCTTTAATCCACCTCTTTTTTCTCTCTTCCCACTAAAACACAAACACTCTTCCATCTCTCTTCATATTTTCGAAATTTCCAGCCTTTCATCTCACAAATTTGTGAAAATGTAAATGCATGTCACATGAAAATAGATTTGAATAGGTATTGAGGAGAGGAGCAAGAACCCTCAAGCAATTTTGGAATTTGAGGTGTTTCTGGAGGTGAAAGCTCTTGGGAAGCTTGGAATGAGCTATTGTGATGGTTTGGTGCTCAAACCTTGAAGATATAGGAAGTTATAACATCATTTTTAAGCTTTATCAACTTTAATTTAAGATTAAGGTTCGAATTTTGGTGTTTGTTCATGGAACGAGTTGCTGTCAAAATGAGTATGCTGATTTCGGTATGCATGTAATATATTACTTTGACTATTACTTTTAGATATATAAAACAGAATTTGACGGAAAAAAAATGAAATTCAACAAATGCACGACTGACATGTTTGGGTTATTTAATTAAAGAAACGCATGTTAGTCGTGCATTTGTTGAATTTCATTTTTTTTCCGTCAAATTCTGTTTTTAAATTTTGTTCAGGGTTTAGTAATGTTTGGGTTTTTTTTGGATAAGTTTGAATATTGAAATTAAAATTTATAGACATATAGAACTGAAAGAAAAATAAAGGCTTGAAACAGTTGAAATAATATTTAAAGCAAATTTTTATTTTGATATAAATAGTACAAACTGAATTTATATTTATATTAACCTTTAAATATGTCTTTCAGTTCCACAATCACATATATGACTCTATCATCTTCTAGATGGCTCTACTAATTATATTGAGTTGATTTATAAGTTGTGCGCAAACCAAGTCAATACGAGTATTTCCTCGCACTAGGCCCGCTGGGTGACTCCTGAAAGATTACTACTCATGTATGGACTTGGTAGTTGCTTTTGCAGTAAGTGTATATTTAATCATTGTGCATAAGTGGTAGTTGATTTCTATATTTTATGTATTGAATTTTAGTTTTAAAATGTTGAAAAAAAAAAAAAAAAACTAAAATGCAGAAGTGCCAACTAAATGTTGAAAAAAAAAATTAAAAAAAAGCCAAAGTTGGCGTGGCCAACTTTGGAAAGTTGGCCACGCCAACCCAGTTGGCGGGACCAACTTTTCAAGTTGGTCCCGGTTGGCGGGACTCTTGAGCACGTCAATTGGGTTGGCGTGTTGGGTCAGAAAAGTAAGACTTTATATTTTAGAGTTATTTTGTTAAATATTTTTAAAAATTGGGTTATTTAATTAAATAACCCTCTATACTCAAGTATTTAAAAAAACAAATTTTGTTCAAATGCACTGTTATATATATATTTCATAATATAATTATAAAATATTTAATTTATACATTTACGAAGAATGGATTATATATATAATATATATTTCTTAATATAATTATAAAATATTTAATTTATACATTTAAAAAAAATGGATTATATATATATATATATGTTAAATTTCAGGTAATATTTAATTTAACCCGAAAAACACGACCCTGTGCCCATGACAGCCCATCCCTAAGTGCTGAATAACCACTTATCAGTTTTGAAAATCGTTACCCCATATATATTTAAATTTACTTACAAAGTCTACATTGTTTTTAAATATAAATTCTACATTGATAGGAGGGAATGAGAAGAAAATAAAATGAGTATTCTAAATTTATTTTCTAAGCCTATATTTGGTATGTGATGCGAATGGTTGTTCCCAAGTTCATGGAAATGATCGTTTTGGATGGGTTTAAGTATTTCCGCTCTTCCAAATTTCTTTTGTTTTTTAAATATTCTTCAGTTAACTCCACAAGTGATATGTATCACTTATCACATGTATCGATCTCTGTCTCAAGTCAGGATAAATAAGGGGTGTGGCGGTAGGCTTATAACAGTCAACCAGATAAAATAGTCACATATCGTGACATGAAATATAAGATGAATTTCGTTTGGGAGGTCCTTATATAGCGACGTGCTGCACCGGAGCCCGATGTAATGGTAAGTGGGCGAGGGTTGCTAGATCATCGACCATAAGCGACAAGTCACACCAACGCCGGGGTGGTGTCAAATGAGCAAGTGTTCCACACCTCAAGCTAGTGGGGGTAAAGAAGTTAGCTCGAAACCAGGACCATAGGATAGCGATTTGGAATCTAGGTTCCCTTACCGTTAGATTAGTAGAGTTAGTAGAGACTATGAGTAGAAGAAAAATTAGTATTCTATGTGCGAAAAACCAAATAGGTAGGTGAGAAGGCCACAACTATAGCTCATTGGGTAAATTTAAATTTGCACACAATTTCAGCCCACATTAAATTTTATCTCCAATCTCAAAACAATTTACAAATAAAAAAATTAAATTCCAAGAATATCTCATTATTATGGTAAAAAGCAAAATTATCCTAATGTATTATGGTAAATATGCACGAAACTTCGCTGTGTTAACAAAATAAGCACACACAAAAATCAATATGTTTGCTTAAACTCTACATGAAATCTCCACATGTTATAGTAAAATGCATGAAGCTCCATGTGTTAACAAAATAGGCAAAAAAAACCTACGTTTTCTTAAATTCAGAATGAAACTCCATGTGTTATAAAAATAGGCAAAAAAAACCCCATTTTTCTAAACCTTGCACGAAACCCTCTGTCTTAACAAAGGCAAAAAAAAACCCCTCTAATTTCATAAATCACGCATGTAAGGACCCCCGTCCCGGTACAAGTCCCTCAAAATATTTGACGTATAAACGTCCCCGTGAGATATCTCATGCCTCAAACCTTAAGCCACAAAGTGACTACAAGAGTCCACTAAAACCCTCATCGTGTCATCATTTGATTTATCAACTCAGTTTCAACGAGCAGTATAATGGCTACAACAAGCACACTATCTCACCGTAACAATACATGGCTAGCAAATCGCTGCCTCCTTAGGTTTATACCAAGCCCACCAACGTATCATACGTTCCATCCCGGTACACCATACCATAACATCCATTAGAGTAGTGGGTCATCACCTAATATTTCTCTAATATAATACCAATGCACAAAGGACATTCTGGTGTCCTTGCTCAATCACAAGGCAATCCTATCCATTAGGATTTAATCCACACCCTCATGTGTGGGTGTGACCATGTCTACCACACGTCACATCGACAAAAGCGAGTAGTTTCCTCAATAACTATTCATACTCACAATCACTTGGCCATAGCCATCCCAGCGAGTATACCCAAAGGTACCACTACTCGTAAAATATTCACCTCAAATAGCAAATCATCCTGTTATTAGTGTATTAACCCAAGCATTTAGTGCATGTAATCATATATGTAGGGGAAAACCCACTTGTCATCATAGCAAATCATGCCAATAATAAAATTCTTTACATTATTCCATATAATGTCTAATTTTCCCCCAACTAAGTCAACATACATATCATGCACCCTTTTAATACACTAACATGTTCTAAGTTCATTTAGCAAATCAATAAATAATTGCATGCAACTCATAAATGAAGAGAGAAATGCCCTTGTCTTTTTATACATGCCATATACACATAATAGTGCTCACATGCGCGCTTCAAAAAGTATGTGTGTATCAAATGTATAAAACACAGTGCTCAATACCGTCACTGGTACTTCGATCCCTGGAAGCACCTCAATTCCATAGCTCGAGCTCAACTCCAAAGCCATCGATGTACCTAATCACCTGCCCCAACAGAGATATCCCCCACACGGGGCGAGCATACAAATATCTCAAATCCAATAAGTACAGTATTACATTTCATAATTTACACAAGTAAATGCTATGAATATTAAAAGACACTCCCTGAATGACATCATCCTCATCCGGGATCCCCTGTGCTGTTCTTGTTCTCAAAATAACTGAAACCGTCAATTTTCCAAATGCCAGTTAATCGTTACATTGATTAACAAATCCGTTTGCCACGTACCGATATCATAATCAATAATATCAAATCATTAACAATGATTATAGATATTCCATATATCTCACTTATGGTTGCATAGTTCTATTTCATCGCTCGCTCTACAATAACGGCATTTTATCCTCACGCATGCTCAACAGCAGTGGCGTCATAACCGATATTCGCTCAAAGGCGACAACATCTCAATCATTGCTCGCTCAAAAGCGGCACCGTATAATTCCCAATGTCTATCCATTTATTGCAATATAATGTGCCATGCATCCAACAATTGCAATTACAAAAAGGGCTATGCTCGTACGTTATACGTACCTTATAATCCCGTAGTTCGAGTCCAACCTTGCCTGAGTTCCACGACCCGATGAATTATGTGCTAACACATAAATAACTCACAATCAATTACAAGCATGCAACCACGTGCCCAAGCACGTTCACAATCCTCAAAACCCATCGTCATACCACGACGATTAACCATTTTAAAAGACTCCGGCTAAGCATGCATAATACCCAAAATATTCCATTTTGCAAGTTCAAAAGTTAACCAATTACTCAATCGAGTATTCCATTTTCTTATTAAAATTTGGCCCCAACTATTTCATTTTAATGGTAAAGCATTTCCATTGGAATGTAGGCATCACCCCGAAATCGGCTAATTAAACCCCGATTCCAAAATTCCAAGTTTTAAAACAAATTAGGAAAAAACACTATTCAGCAAGCCGTGGTCGATCGCCATTTACGCGCGATCGATCGCCATACCTTACTGCCGCGCAGAACCACCTCGCGATCGATCGCGGATCGCCAAACACCTCGCGATCGATCGCTGAGACTTAGCGATCGATCGCCGCACTGTTTATCTTCCACAAAATTCCAGCTGCTCCTCGCGATCGATCGGCATTCCTAGGCGATCGATCGCGACATGCGATTTTCCGAAAAACTCGAGCTTCCATGGTGTTTTTGACACCCAAACTCAAAACCAACACCCCTAACTTCCTCAACACCTCCAATACACCAATTAAACTCAATAAAAACACTAAAAACAACTTTTTAGATTTTTAACCAAAACCCCCAAATCTCAAATCCAACTCAAAACTTGACCTACAAGCACAAAACCATAATCAAATCGAAGCTAAAGGCAAGGAGAAGAAGATTACCAGTTTTTCTTCGAGAAATTGGGCTCCCAAGATGAGCCCCCATCGATTTGTTTCCAACTGAAAAGAGGGGAAGGGTTTGGGGTGAGAGAGTGGCGTGAGGGAGAGGAGAGAGAGAAGAGATTCCGTACAATGACGGAATACCGAGTCCATTTGGTATATATAGCACCAAGGCTCCAAAATACCAATACCTCCACAACTATATCATAATTCATTAAAAATCATCTGTTTTCAATATTTATCTCTCCAACTCAAATTTCATTACTAGTCTCAGTACAAAGTACTCCGGACCCCAGATTCCACCAAAAACCAAATTCCAAGGTTATCACCACGATGAGAATACAATCTCATCACTTGGATCCAACGACTCCAAAAACCGAATTTAAAATCCCCGGGAGTCCCAAAACCGCAATTAATTCATAATTGCCACAATTAAAATCCATTAAGGATTACTACCACACCGGGATTAACACCATTAATCCCCGGGCATCACAGATGTATTTTTAAGTATGAAGTGTCTGGTAATTTGGTTGATGCATGATTTACGAATTGTATGAACTGATGTTGAATGAGAAAATGACATTACTTATATTTCCAGTATTGACTGGAAAGTAAATTGATATATGTAATATTTTTGGGAAAAAAAATTTGGGCCAAGTTTGAAACTTTTGAAACTAATATTCCGATGTTTACGTAAATAATCATCATTGTGTGATATTTAAACGTATTATTACGATCGGACCCTCACAGTTGGTATCAGAGCATAATCTGGTATATGTTTGAACTAGGACACTGTGTCTAGTCACAAATAAAATGTGTGTGCATGTAATTGACTACGTGTTTTTATATGCTTTTGCATGTTGACTACATGGTAAATGATTAGAGCTCATACATGTAGCAAACATATAGGCATTGATCGGTAGATGATTTACCGATAAGCATTGTAAATTGTGGATTGGATCTGACTTCTATATTTTAGGAATTTTATTTATTGAATTAGAAATTAACCCTTGTGTTGTAGAACATTATTTCGAACTAGAGAACGATCAGATAAAGGATTGTATAGATGAATTAATCTTTATCTCTTGTAGGAGAGAATGACATCTACATCTAAGATTTTTATCTATGAAGTTTAGATTTAATCGTTGTGTCAATTAAAATGACACCGGAAGTAATTAACCGCACGTTTTGTCGATTGAATATGACAATTAGAGACCGATAAGGCCAGAATGTATGCATAAATATTCGTCAAGTTCCGCTACACACCGAAACGTTAATATAGAGCGAGACTCTTGATAAATCGAGAATTTGTACGTGAAGATCGTCGGATTTCATTTCCAGATATGTTTCCTTTAAATTCCTTCTGGAAACTAGCTATTGGTAATATCAGATTGAGAAACATTGTGCCTTGTTTCCTGTAATTGCGCCTACCCAAAATTTATCAACTCTGAGATAAGGGAAGAATTGTTGAATTATATGCTATTGGATTTTATCGAGTGACTCGAATAAATCAAATCTTTTTTTCGCACATTTTTTCGGAGTTGGATCATTGTTGTTGTGTCTCTCACAAAAGAAGGACTACGTGCGAAGAGAAGTGACAAGTTGTACTTTATGGAGGATGAATCCAATAGTACAATACTGAGTATTATGGAAGAACCATAACGACAGATTGAGTCAATTTAACCGATAGATCGAAACTGAGATCGAGTTGATTGATGAAACACTTACTTGTTCCTCAGTTATCTCAGAAGCCGCATATTGATGTTTGGAGTAATTCAATTGTAGCTCCAATAGTATATCAATAACAGTAGATGTCGCAATAATTTCAGAAACCGCAAAGATTTTAATCGAAATGTACGAATTGAGATATTATTTCAGATCATCCCGAACCAGTGGTTCTCGGAGTTATTATGGGTCGTATGCTGGATCTTATGAATTATTGAGGATGAAGACAACCTACTGATCAATGTTTAGAGTTTAGAAAGTTTTGTAAGACTGTGGTCAGATAGAGAAGTATATCAAAGTTAACTATTAGGGATGAATACGACTATAGTAACGTATACTCTTTGATGGAGGTGGTTTTTTTTTTTTTTTTGAAGTGGCTCTAGATTTTGATCCACTCAGTTCCACCAGTAGTCCGATCAATCGCAGAGTGGGAGTAATACTCCACAACGTTTTCGGAAAACCTTAGCAAGCCAGGGTGTTTGCTTGGACGGAGGATCAAGTTAGAAAGATTTTAGGAAGTGTGATCGCAAGTATATGTTTTAATTTCGATCGCATTGAACAAATTTATGTGATACAGGAAACTTCAACTATCACATCAGCTAATAGATTCACTCAAACGAGTTATGTTGCATTAACTATGGTATACAATATGATGAGAGTTCATGATCAAGAATTTGATGGTGCTACCAGCAGACAAATTGATTGGATACTCGCACGGATTATCGAGATACTGTATATTGTTTCAAGAATATAGTACGGTTTCGATCATATAATGGTTTTACGTGAAATTATTGTGGCCGAATGTGCAAAGCTATTACTGTTAGCATCGATGATGAATATGCTTCAGTTGTTATCCTTTGAAAAATGAAGAATATATGAATTATGCGATTGATATCACAAAGGAAGGGCATCAATTACCATATGTTGTGATGTTATAGAGAACTACTTAATGTGTTAGTCAGATGAGATTTCGGGATTCCTCGCGAGAGAACGAAATCATTTTCGGCACTGAAATGATGCCAAGTACGGTGCTAGTTGCTAAAACATTGTACGACATGGCATCAACATAATTCAAAGAAATTGAAAGAGCGGTTGCAGAATTTTCTTTGTAAATGTTACATACGTTCGAGTATGTCACCATGTGGAGCACTTGTTCTTTTGTATAGAAGAAAGATGGTACGATGACGATATGCATCGAGTGCAGGTAACAGAATTGAGTTACTGTCACAAATAAATACATGATGTCTAGAATCGATGATCTATTTGATCAACTTCAAGGAGTATCATTTTTATAAATCTTCACTCCACTTAGAGTTAGTAAGGAAGATGTTCCTAAGACAGTTTAGGACCAAATATTTGGGCAGTTTAAATTTTGAATAATGACTTTTGGTCTGAAGATAGTATCAGCAGTGTTCATGGAATTTATGATTAGTGTTCAAGGAACTTTTTCAACAAACCATTGATGACATATTGGTGTATTTAAGAACCAAGAAAGATCACAATGAACACTTATGAATAGACCTTTAGACATTTCGAGAAGTTCGATGTATACAAAACAATCAAGTGAAATTTCTGGTTGGATTGCATTACGTTTTTGGGTCTTGAGATATCTACTTGAAAGATATCAGTTAATCCGAGTAAAATAGGTGCAGTGATAATTTTGGCCCAGATCAACCAGTGTGCAGGAATTCTAAGTTTCTTGGGTCTTGGTAGGCCATTGTAGGTATTGCATGAGTAATCCTCGCAGATAGCCAAGTCTACTACTAATTGACCAAGAAAAATCAGGGTTTCAGTTGTTCAGATGAATATGAAAACAGTACCCATAAACTGAAACATCATTTGAATATAACTCCAGTATTAGCTTTTTCGTCTGGATCAAGAGACTATGTGATTATGCAAACACGTCAAGTAGAGGATTGGAAATGTATCCTCATGTGATATGGAAAGCGTTGCCAATATTTCAAGGCAATTGAAAATGCACGAGACTTGACATTATGTCTATAATCTCGAGTTAGCCGCCATTACTATTGTGCTGAAATTATGGCACCACTAATTTTATGGAAAGTAGTTCATTATTCACCCTGACTACAAGAGGTTGGTATATAAATATATGCACTCAGTCAGAATTTAATACGGATCATAGGTGATGATTAAACTACTGAAAGACTTTTATAATGCATTACAGTAGCATCCAGGAAAGACGGATCAAGAAACGGATATTTTTTTTAGTCGTAAAACTCTAGATGCCAAAGTAACATATGCATGTATGACTGAATTATGACAAATTATACGCATCTTTAAGGGCATTTTAGCCAAGAAGATGGCATTTTGTTGTACCGATTGTTGTATTGTTTAGCTATAGTTTATCTCAACGATTTGAAGGCTCAAGAATTAGATTCCAACATCCATTGTTGAGAAAACAACATGATTGATAATGTGTTTTGTTTATACAGAGATTGCGGACAGATATCCGAAATTTGTATCGAGATTTGGAGTTTGCAAGCAACCATGGATACAAAACTTGTGATGAGTTTTATCTACCTCAGACGGTTTGATTTAACCGATAAAGCTTTGCATAGAGCACTTGAAAATAGAGACTAAGAGTGATTCTTCTGAAGATGAAGAAAGACTCTCAAATTATCATAATGTAATGCAGGCGAGCCTATAAGATTTAGAACATATATGAAGGCAACCTGAGATAGGCAGACCACATTGCTAACAAGAGAAAAATATCAGTCAGCGACGGAGTATTCTTCAGAAACTCTTTATCGGACGATTCGGTTCGGACGTCGAGGTAAACTGTCACATCATACATTGGTCCTTACCAGATCATAGAAGATTCCGATATTACATGTTGTACCTCATGTACTTATACTAAAGAAAGTTGGAACCACATACATCTCGCATGTTTCAGCCGAGAGAGATTAAGATGAATAGTTCCTTGTCCTTGAGTGACGATCTATTTGATTTGTGAACAGTAATGAGAAGGTCCCGCAGAATCGTAACCATTGATAAGTTATCATGGCACGTAGAAATCATGGGATTTGGAGGCCAAGATGCGACATGAATGGCCATACTTATCTGAAAACATTGATTTGTATCCCATGTCTAGTTCATACGAGCAAACAATGCATTTATAAAACCGAACGAATGTAATTTATGAGTTGGAATTCGTAGTTTTTTGGATTTCGAGGACGAAATCTTATAGGGGAGAAATGTAAGGCCCTGATGCTAATTAATCCAGATTAACAATGATTAAGGAAAGCCGGATAATTAAAAGTATAGACTTTGAATTAAGATGTTCCGGAGTACGATGAGTCAAGCAACTAGTGGAACATGTTTTTAATGCATGAGCATGTGCATGATCACAAGACACTTGGAGAACATATGCCACTAATTAATTAATCATGTTTAATACATGACTTTGGACCATTAATCTTGCAAGATAGTGATGTATTGACACATTGATTCCACAATACATCAAAGAAACAAAAAAATCCTACATTTAGACTGAAGAATTCAGCCATCACTCTTTAATCCACCTCTTTTTTCTCTCTTCCCACTAAAACACAAACACTCTTCCATCTCTCTTCATATTTTCGAAATTTCCAGCCTTTCATCTCACAAATTTGTGAAAATGTAAATGCATGTCACATGAAAATAGATTTGAATAGGTATTGAGGAGAGGAGCAAGAACCCTCAAGCAATTTTGGAATTTGAGGTGTTTCTGGAGGTGAAAGCTCTTGGGAAGCTTGGAATGAGCTATTGTGATGGTTTGGTGCTCAAACCTTGAAGATATAGGAAGTTATAACATCATTTTTAAGCTTTATCAACTTTAATTTAAGATTAAGGTTCGAATTTTGGTGTTTGTTCATGGAACGAGTTGCTGTCAAAATGAGTATGCTGATTTCGGTATGCATGTAATATATTACTTTGACTATTACTTTTAGATATATAAAACAGAATTTGACGGAAAAAAAATGAAATTCAACAAATGCACGACTGACATGTTTGGGTTATTTAATTAAAGAAACGCATGTTAGTCGTGCATTTGTTGAATTTCATTTTTTTTCCGTCAAATTCTGTTTTTAAATTTTGTTCAGGGTTTAGTAATGTTTGGGTTTTTTTTGGATAAGTTTGAATATTGAAATTAAAATTTATAGACATATAGAACTGAAAGAAAAATAAAGGCTTGAAACAGTTGAAATAATATTTAAAGCAAATTTTTATTTTGATATAAATAGTACAAACTGAATTTATATTTATATTAACCTTTAAATATGTCTTTCAGTTCCACAATCACATATATGACTCTATCATCTTCTAGATGGCTCTACTAATTATATTGAGTTGATTTATAAGTTGTGCGCAAACCAAGTCAATACGAGTATTTCCTCGCACTAGGCCCGCTGGGTGACTCCTGAAAGATTACTACTCATGTATGGACTTGGTAGTTGCTTTTGCAGTAAGTGTATATTTAATCATTGTGCATAAGTGGTAGTTGATTTCTATATTTTATGTATTGAATTTTAGTTTTAAAATGTTGAAAAAAAAAAAAAAAAACTAAAATGCAGAAGTGCCAACTAAATGTTGAAAAAAAAAATTAAAAAAAAGCCAAAGTTGGCGTGGCCAACTTTGGAAAGTTGGCCACGCCAACCCAGTTGGCGGGACCAACTTTTCAAGTTGGTCCCGGTTGGCGGGACTCTTGAACACGTCAATTGGGTTGGCGTGTTGGGTCAGAAAAGTAAGACTTTATATTTTAGAGTTATTTTGTTAAATATTTTTAAAAATTGGGTTATTTAATTAAATAACCCTCTATACTCAAGTATTTAAAAAAACAAATTTTGTTCAAATGCACTGTTATATATATATTTCATAATATAATTATAAAATATTTAATTTATACATTTACGAAGAATGGATTATATATATAATATATATTTCTTAATATAATTATAAAATATTTAATTTATACATTTAAAAAAAATGGATTATATATATATATATGTTAAATTTCAGGTAATATTTAATTTAACCCGAAAAACACGACCCTGTGCCCATGACAGCCCATCCCTAAGTGCTGAATAACCACTTATCAGTTTTGAAAATCGTTACCCCATATATATTTAAATTTACTTACAAAGTCTACATTGTTTTTAAATATAAATTCTACATTGATAGGAGGGAATGAGAAGAAAATAAAATGAGTATTCTAAATTTATTTTCTAAGCCTATATTTGGTATGTGATGCGAATGGTTGTTCCCAAGTTCATGGAAATGATCGTTTTGGATGGGTTTAAGTATTTCCGCTCTTCCAAATTTCTTTTGTTTTTTAAATATTCTTCAGTTAACTCCACAAGTGATATGTATCACTTATCACATGTATCGATCTCTGTCTCAAGTCAGGATAAATAAGGGGTGTGGCGGTAGGCTTATGACAGTCAACCAGATAAAATAGTCACATATCGTGACATGAAATATAAGATGAATTTCGTTTGGGAGGTCCTTATATAGCGACGTGCTGCACCGGAGCCCGATGTAATGGTAAGTGGGCGAGGGTTGCTAGATCATCGACCATAAGCGACAAGTCACACCAACGCCGGGGTGGTGTCAAATGAGCAAGTGTTCCACACCTCAAGCTAGTGGGGGTAAAGAAGTTAGCTCGAAACCAGGACCATAGGATAGCGATTTGGAATCTAGGTTCCCTTACCGTTAGATTAGTAGAGTTAGTAGAGACTATGAGTAGAAGAAAAATTAGTATTCTATGTGCGAAAAACCAAATAGGTAGGTGAGAAGGCCACAACTATAGCTCATTGGGTAAATTTAAATTTGCACACAATTTCAGCCCACATTAAATTTTATCTCCAATCTCAAAACAATTTACAAATAAAAAAATTAAATTCCAAGAATATCTCATTATTATGGTAAAAAGCAAAATTATCCTAATGTATTATGGTAAATATGCACGAAACTTCGCTGTGTTAACAAAATAAGCACACACAAAAATCAATATGTTTGCTTAAACTCGACATGAAATCTCCACATGTTATAGTAAAATGCATGAAGCTCCATGTGTTAACAAAATAGGCAAAAAAAACCTACGTTTTCTTAAATTCAGAATGAAACTCCATGTGTTATAAAAATAGGCAAAAAAAACCCCATTTTTCTAAACCTTGCACGAAACCCTCTGTCTTAACAAAGGCAAAAAAAAACCCCTCTAATTTCATAAATCACGCATGTAAGGACTCCCGTCCCGGTACAAGTCCCTCAAAATATTTGACGTATAAACGTCCCCGTGAGGTATCTCATGCCTCAAACCTTAAGCCACAAAGTGACTACAAGAGTCCACTAAAACCCTCATCGTGTCATCATTTGATTTATCAACTCGGTTTCAACGAGCAGTATAATGGCTACAACAAGCACACTATCTCACCGTAACAATACATGGCTAGCAAATCGCTGCCTCCTTAGGTTTATACCAAGCCCACCAACGTATCATACGTTCCATCCCGGTACACCATACCATAACATCCATTAGAGTAGTGGGTCATCACCTAATATTTCTCTAATATAATACCAATGCACAAAGGACATTCCGGTGTCCTTGCTCAATCACAAGGCAATCCTATCCATTAGGATTTAATCCACACCCTCATGTGTGGGGTGTGACCATGTCTACCACACGTCACATCGACAAGAGCGAGTAGTTTCCTCAATAACTATTCATAATCACAATCACTTGGCCATAGCCATCCCAGCGAGTATACCCAAAGGTACCACTACTCGTAAAATATTCACCTCAAATAGCAAATCATCATGTTATTAGTGTATTAACCCAAGCATTTAGTGCATGTAATCATATATGTAGGGGAAAACCCACTTGTCATCATAGCAAATCATGCCAATAATAAAATTCTTTACATTATTCCATATAATGTCTAATTTTCCCCCAACTAAGTCAACATACATATCATGCACCCTTTTAATACACTAACATGTTCTAAGTTCATTTAGCAAATCAATAAATAATTGCATGCAACTCATAAATGAAGAGAGAAAGGCCCTTGTCTTTTTATACATGCCATATACACATAATAGTGCTCACATGCGAGCTTCAAAAAGTATGTGTGTATCAAATGTATAAAACACAGTGCTCAATACCGTCACTGGTACTTCGATCCCTGGAAGCACCTCAATTCCATAGCTCGAGCTCAACTCCAAAGCCATCGATGTACCTAATCACCTGCCCCAACAGAGATATCCCCCACACGGGGCGAGCATACAAATATCTCAAATCCAATAAGTACAGTATTACATTTCATAATTTACACAAGTAAATGCTATGAATATTAAAAGACACTCCCTGAATGACATCATCCTCATCCGGGATCCCCTGTGCTGTTCTTGTTCTCAAAATAACTGAAACCGTCAATTTTCCAAATGCCAGTTAATCGTTACATTGATTAACAAATCCGTTTGCCACGTACCGATATCATAATCAATAATATCAAATCATTAACAATGATTATAGATATTCCATATATCTCACTTATGGTTGCATAGTTCTATTTCATCGCTCGCTCTACAATAACGGCATTTTATCCTCACGCATGCTCAACAGCAGTGGCGTCATAACCGATATTCGCTCAAAGGCGACAACATCTCAATCATTGCTCGCTCAAAAGCGGCACCGTATAATTCCCAATGTCTATCCATTTATTGCAATATAATGTGCCATGCATCCAACAATTGCAATTACAAAAAGGGCTATGCTCGTACGTTATACGTACCTTATAATCCCGTAGTTCGAGTCCAACCTTGCCTGAGTTCCACGACCCGATGAATTATGTGCTAACACATAAATAACTCACAATCAATTACAAGCATGCAACCACGTGCCCAAGCACGTTCACAATCCTCAAAACCCATCGTCATACCACGACGATTAACCATCTTAAAAGACTCCGGCTAAGCATGCATAATACCCAAAATATTCCATTTTGCAAGTTCAAAAGTTAACCAATTACTCAATCGAGTATTCCATTTTCTTATTAAAATTTGGCCCCAACTATTTCATTTTAATGGTAAAGCATTTCCATTGGAATGTAGGCATCACCCCGAAATCGGCTAATTAAACCCCGATTCCAAAATTCCAAGTTTTAAAACAAATTAGGAAAAAACACTATTCAGCAAGCCGTGGTCGATCGCCATTTACGCGCGATCGATCGCCATACCTTACTGCCGCGCAGAAGCACCTCGCGATCGATCGCGGATCGCCAAACACCTCGCGATCGATCGCTGAGACTTAGCGATCGATCGCCGCACTGTTTATCTTCCACAAAATTCCAGCTGCTCCTCGCGATCGATCGGCATTCCTAGGCGATCGATCGCGACATGCGATTTTCCGAAAAACTCGAGCTTCCATGGTGTTTTTGACACCCAAACTCAAAACCAACACCCCTAACTTCCTCAACACCTTCCTCAACACCTCCAATACACCAATTAAACTCAATAAAACACTAAAAACAACTTTTTAGATTTTTAACCAAAACCCCCAAATCTCAAATCCAACTCAAAACTTGACCTACAAGCACAAAACCATAATCAAATCGAAGCTAAAGGCAAGGAGAAGAAGATTACCAGTTTTTCTTCGAGAAATTGGGCTCCCAAGATGAGCCCCCATCGATTTGTTTCCAACTGAAAAGAGGGGAAGGGTTTGGGGTGAGAGAGTGGCGTGAGGGAGAGGAGAGAGAGAAGAGATTCCGTACAATGACGGAATACCGAGTCCATTTGGTATATATAGCAACAAGGCTCCAAAATACCAATACCTCCACAACTATATCATAATTCATTAAAAATCATCTGTTTTCAATAATTATCTCTCCAACTCAAATTTCATTACTAGTCTCAGTACAAAGTACTCCGGACCCCAGATTCCACCAAAAACCAAATTCCAAGGTTATCACCACGATGAGAATACAATCTCATCCCTTGGATCCAACGACTCCAAAAACCGAATTTAAAATCCCCGGGAGTCCCAAAACCGCAATTAATTCATAATTGCCACAATTAAAATCCATTAAGGATTACTACCACACCGGGATTAACACCATTAATCCCCGGGCATCACAGATGTATTTTTAAGTATGAAGTGTCTGGTAATTTGGTTGATGCATGATTTATGAATTGTATGAACTGATGTTGAATGAGAAAATGACATTACTTATATTTCCAGTATTGACTGGAAAGTAAATTGATATATGTAATATTTTTGGGAAAAAAAATTTGGGCCAAGTTTGAAACTTTTGAAACTAATATTCCGATGTTTACGTAAATAATCATCATTGTGTGATATTTAAACGTATTATTACGATCTGACCCTCACAGTTGGTATCGGAGCATAATCTGGTATATGTTTGAACTAGGACACTGTGTCTAGTCACAAATAAAATGTGTGTGCATGTAATTGACTACGTGTTTTTATATGCTTTTGCATGTTGACTAAATGGTAAATGATTAGAGCTCATACATGTAGCAAACATACAGGCATTGATCGGTAGATGATTTACCGATAAGCATTGTAAATTGTGGATTGGATCTGACTTCTATATTTTAGGAATTTTATTTATTGAATTAGAAATTAACCCTTGTGTTGTAGAACATTATTTCGAACTAGAGAACGATCAGATAAAGGATTGTATAGATGAATTAATCTTTATCTCTTGTAGGAGAGAATGACATCTACATCTAAGATTTTTATCTATGAAGTTTAGATTTAATCGTTGTGTCAATTAAAATGACACCGGAAGTAATTAACCGCACGTTTTGTCGATTGAATATGACAATTAGAGACCGATAAGGCCAGAATGTATGCATAAATATTCGTCAAGTTCCGCTACACACCGAAACGTTAATATAGAGCGAGACTCTTGATAAATCGAGAATTTGTACGTGAAGATCGTCGGATTTCATTTCCAGATATGTTTCCTTTAAATTCCTTCTGGAAACTAGCTATTGGTAATATCAGATTGAGAAACATTGTGCCTTGTTTCCTGTAATTGCGCCTACCCAAAATTTATCAACTCTGAGATAAGGGAAGAATTGTTGAATTATATGCTATTGGATTTTATCGAGTGACTCGAATAAATCAAATCTTTTTTTCGCACATTTTTTCGGAGTTGGATCATTGTTGTTGTGTCTCTCACAAAAGAAGGACTACGTGCGAAGAGAAGTGACAAGTTGTACTTTATGGAGGATGAATCCAATAGTACAATACTGAGTATTATGGAAGAACCATAACGACAGATTGAGTCAATTTAACCGATAGATCGAAACTGAGATCGAGTTGATGGATGAAACACTTACTTGTTCCTCAGTTATCTCAGAAGCCGCATATTGATGTTTGGAGTAATTCAATTGTAGCTCCAATAGTATATCAATAACAGTAGATGTCGCAATAATTTCAGAAATCGCAAAGATTTTAATCGAAATGTACGAATTGAGATATTATTTCAGATCATCCCGAACCAGTGGTTCTCGGAGTTATTATGGGTCGTATGCTGGGATCTTATGAATTATTGAGGATGAAGACAACCTACTGATCAATGTTTAGAGTTTAGAAAGTTTTGTAAGACTGTGGTCAGATAGAGAAGTATATCAAAGTTAACTATTAGGGTTGAATACGACTATAGTAACGTATACTCTTTGTTGGAGGTGGTTTTTTTTTTTTTTTTTTGAAGTGGCTCTAGATTTTGATCCACTCAGTTCCACCAGTAGTCCGATCAATCGCAGAGTGGGAGTAATACTCCACAACGTTTTAGGAAAACCTTAGCAAGCCAGGGTGTTTGCTTGGACGGAGGATCAAGTTAGAAAGATTTTAGGAAGTGTGATCGCAAGTATATGTTTTAATTTCGATCGCATTGAACAAATTTATGTGATACAGGAAACTTCAACTATCACATTAGCTAATAGATTCACTCAAACGAGTTATGTTGCATTAACTATGGTATACAATATGATGAGAGTTCATGATCAAGAATTTGATGGTGCTACCAGCAGACAAATTTGATTGGATACTCGCACGGATTATCGAGATACTGTATATTGTTTCAAGAATATAGTACGATTTCGATCATATAATGGTTTTACGTGAAATTATTGTGGCCGAATGTGCAAAGCTATTACTGTTAGCATCGATGATGAATATGCTTCAGTTGTTATCCTTTGAAAAATGAAGAATATATGAATTATCAATTGATATCACAAAGGAAGGGCATCAATTACCATATGTTGTGATGTTATAGAGAACTACTTAATGTGTTAGTCAGATGAGATTTCGGGATTCCTCGCGAGAGAAGGAAATCATTTTCGGCACTGAAATGATGCCAAGTACGGTGCTAGTTGCTAAAACATTGTACGACATGGCATCAACATAATTCAAAGAAATTGAAAGAGCGGTTGCAGAATTTTCTTTGTAAATGTTACATACGTTCGAGTATGTCACCATGTGGAGCACTTGTTCTTTTGTATAGAAGAAAGATGGTACGATGACGATATGCATCGAGTGCAGGTAACAGAATTGAGTTACTGTCACAAATAAATACATGATGTCTAGAATCGATGATCTATTTGATCAACTTCAAGGAGTATCATTTTTATAAATCTTCACTCCACTTAGAGTTAGTAAGGAAGATGTTCCTAAGACAGTTTAGGACCAAATATTTGGGCAGTTTAAATTTTGAATAATGACTTTTGGTCTGAAGATAGTATCAGCAGTGTTCATGGAATTTATGATTAGTGTTCAAGGAACTTTTTCAACAAACCATTGATGACATATTGGTGTATTTAAGAACCAAGAAAGATCACAATGAACACTTATGAATAGACCTTTAGACATTTCGAGAAGTTCGATGTATACAAAACAATCAAGTGAAATTTCTGGTTGGATTGCATTACGTTTTTGGGTCTTGAGATATCTACTTGAAAGATATCAGTTAATCCGAGTAAAATAGGTGCAGTGATAATTTTGGCCCAGATCAACCAGTGTGCAGGAATTCTAAGTTTCTTGGGTCTTGGTAGGCCATTGTAGGTATTGCATGAGTAATCCTCGCAGATAGCCAAGTCTACTACTAATTGACCAAGAAAAATCAGGGTTTCAGTTGTTCAGATGAATATGAAAACAGTACCCATAAACTGAAACATCATTTGAATATAACTCCAGTATTAGCTTTTTCGTCTGGATCAAGAGACTATGTGATTATGCAAACACGTCAAGTAGAGGATTGGAAATGTATCCTCATGTGATATGGAAAGCGTTGCCAATATTTCAAGGCAATTGAAAATGCACGAGACTTGACATTATGTCTATAATCTCGAGTTAGCCGCCATTACTATTGTGCTGAAATTATGGCACCACTAATTTTATGGAAAGTAGTTCATTATTCACCCTGACTACAAGAGGTTGGTATATAAATATATGCACTCAGTCAGAATTTAATACGGATCATAGGTGATGATTAAACTACTGAAAGACTTTTATAATGCATTACAGTAGCATCCAGGAAAGACGGATCAAGAAACGGATATTTTTTTTAGTCGTAAAACTCTAGATGCCAAAGTAACATATGCATGTATGACTGAATTATGACAAATTATACGCATCTTTAAGGGCATTTTAGCCAAGAAGATGGCATTTTGTTGTACCGATTGTTGTATTGTTTAGCTATAGTTTATCTCAACGATTTGAAGGCTCAAGAATTAGATTCCAACATCCATTGTTGAGAAAACAACATGATTGATAATGTGTTTTGTTTATACAGAGATTGCGGACAGATATCCGAAATTTGTATCGAGATTTGGAGTTTGCAAGAAACCATGGATACAAAACTTGTGATGAGTTTTATCTACCTCAGACGGTTTGATTTAACCGATAAAGCTTTGCATAGAGCACTTGAAAATAGAGACTAAGAGTGATTCTTCTGAAGATGAAGAAAGACTCTCAAATTATCATAATGTAATGCAGGCGAGCCTATAAGATTTAGAACATATATGAAGGCAACCTGAGATATGCAGACCACATTGCTAACATAGAAAAATATCAGTCAGCGACGGAGTATTCTTCAGAAACTCTTTATTGGACGATTTGGTTCGGACGTCGAGGTAAACTGTCACATCATACATTGGTCCTTACCAGATCATAGAAGATTCCGATATTACATGTTGTACCTCATGTACTTATACTAAAGAAAGTTGGAACCACATACATCTCGCATGTTTCAGCCGAGAGAGATTAAGATGAATAGTTCCTTGTCCTTGAGTGACGATCTATTTGATTTGTGAACAGTAATGAGAAGGTCCCGCAGAATCGTAACCATTGATAAGTTATCATGGCACGTAGAAATCATGGGATTTGGAGGCCAAGATGCGACATGAATGGCCATACTTATCTGAAAACATTGATTTGTATCCCATGTCTAGTTCATACGAGCAAACAATGCATTTATAAAACCGAACGAATGTAATTTATGAGTTGGAATTCGTAGTTTTTTGGATTTCGAGGACGAAATCTTATAGGGGAGAAATGTAAGGCCCTGATGCTAATTAATCCAGATTAACAATGATTAAGGAAAGCCGGATAATTAAAAGTATAGACTTTGAATTAAGATGTTCCGGAGTACGATGAGTCAAGCAACTAGTGGAACATGTTTTTAATGCATGAGCATGTGCATGATCACAAGACACTTGGAGAACATATGCCACTAATTAATTAATCATGTTTAATACATGACTTTGGACCATTAATCTTGCAAGATAGTGATGTATTGACACATTGATTCCACAATACATCAAAGAAACAAAAAAATCCTACATTTAGACTGAAGAATTCAGCCATCACTCTTTAATCCACCTCTTTTTTCTCTCTTCCCACTAAAACACAAACACTCTTCCATCTCTCTTCATATTTTCGAAATTTCCAGCCTTTCATCTCACAAATTTGTGAAAATGTAAATGCATGTCACATGAAAATAGATTTGAATAGGTATTGAGGAGAGGAGCAAGAACCCTCAAGCAATTTTGGAATTTGAGGTGTTTCTGGAGGTGAAAGCTCTTGGGAAGCTTGGAATGAGCTATTGTGATGGTTTGGTGCTCAAACCTTGAAGATATAGGAAGTTATAACATCATTTTTAAGCTTTATCAACTTTAATTTAAGATTAAGGTTCGAATTTTGGTGTTTGTTCATCGAAAGAGTTGCTGTCAAAATGAGTATGCTGATTTCGGTATGCATGTAATATATTACTTTGACTATTACTTTTAGATATTGTTCGAATTTGATGAAGTTGCCTCTAATAAAAGTTGTAGATATTTGAATTTTATGTGTTTTAAAAAAATTAAGCATGCAATTTAGAGCTCAGATGAAAAAGTTATGTTGGTTTTACTAGAGGGTGCACATTCTTGACTCTGCATGATCATGCAGTGTGTCCTTCAAATTTCTGGGAATAAATGGCTACAAGTGAAGTTTTACATCCTAATTAGAGTTTAAGTAGTCGGTGTTAGCTTGCATTTGGAATTGGCCTCATTCAATTTGGAGTTCATATGCAAAAGTTATACTAATTTTACCACATGGTGCTCAATCTGGAAAAAGGCATTTCCTGCGAGGTTTTAGGTTGTTACGTTTTGCAAATAATGTACCTCAAGATGAACGAATAGGCTTTAAAGCTTACAAAATATGTATTGTAGGATTTTGAGTCATCTAAATTCTCCCACTAGAATCAGGTCATTTGGATGTCGTATGAATTATTTATGAAGTTGCTACGAAAAGTGGTTAATCTGGAATTTAGAATTTTCCTGTTTTGCATAAAAATGTTTAGACCTAATTTGCCTTAGGCAAATGAACGAATTTGGAGGAAGTGTCAAACATATGAAATGTCATATTTTGGGTTAACTCTAACTAAATTGGACCCATGTCATTTGATTAAGTTTTGAAAGAATTATGGGTTTATCATTGGATGCATGTTGCTGAAATTTAGAGTAGGCTTGGAACATGATCTTTAGAATAATGATGTTGATATTCTTGGTCTATTTGAGATATTTGGTCAGGTGACTATAGCCGGAGGTCAATTTGAGGAGTACGGAAATTCTCGATATTTGTTGGAGGAGGTACGTAGAAAACTGATTCTATCACGATGTCTGACAAAGACGTGATGTACCCGGTGTATGATTTACTTGTCATTATTTGATTCATATGTGATTAAATGACATGTTGAATTGCAGTATATGTGACTATATGACACATTGAACTGCATGATATGAACTGTATTGTTATGAGATTACATGAGACATTGATGCATGATATATTGATATGCATCATATGAGATGACATGATACATTGATGCATGGACATTGGACATATCATATTGATCCAACTATTCCTTTGATTCCATTTGATATTGATGAGATCTGTAGTGTCATGGTACGATGGGCACAACGATGACAGACAGTTTAGGTAGCAACTGTAGTCACTTGCGTTGTCGCCGGACCTAGACACGATGGATGATGCGCACAACACAGGATGATTCTCCTAGCGAATGTGTGTGTGTCGCCACCCTCCGCTCGAGCTTGATATTGATATTGATATTGTTGAAGATACCTTCTTTGGACTCCGAGATTTGCTATCTTGAGATTTGATTCATTGTACCCATTATGCATAACAATCATTTATGAAATGCATTCAAGCACGACAAGCATGTCATGATACTTTGTCATACTATTGTGATTTTACATGTTTCTCGTACTGGGGTCTGACCCCTATTGTGGGGGCTGTCATGTCTTTGTTGCATGGACATGATAGGTATTACAAGTGGATGTCCCGCAGATGCCTAAGATGATGCATCTAGGAGCACCGGAGCTCCTTGAGAGCGAGCTCGGGTTTATGTATGCTATGTTTCGCATTCAAGCTATTTGTTAAACACTTTTAAATAAGTAATTTACTCACCGGGGTATGCCCCGAGTAGATGTATTTTTAAATATGAAGTGTCTGGGAATTTGGTTGATGCATGATTTATGAATTGTATGAACTGATGTTGAATGAGAAAATGACGTTACTTATATTTTCAGGATTGACTTTAAAGTAATTTGGTATATGTAATATTATCGAGAGAAAAAATTTTAGGGCAAAGTTTTGTAACTTTTGAAATAATCTTCCTTTGTTTACACAAATAATCATCATTGTGTGATAATTAAACGTACGATTAGGACAATGCCCTCACACTATTAATCATCATGAAAATGATATTGCCCTATTACGCATCACCATGTGTCAATATAACCATTATATTCGATACTAAATATAATGTAGTAGGCAATCTTCATGAAATGCCAACATCTATGTGCTCTTCGGTAATCATTCTCACACATCTATAATATTATTCATTTCCTGAATCTTATCTCATACTCAGTCATCTATTTAATCCACATTGACAATATACATTTATGATATTATGCATTCCTTGACAATCATTTATGTATAACAAACCTATAACAATGCATCAATAATAATATCGTATAAATAATCGCATACCTGTGTAGCTGCACAAATTTCTACAATGTACATCAGCATCATAAGACGTAGGCCCAGAAATGCACATGTGCGTCGATTAGAGTCCATGGATTTCGGCCATTCACGAGAGGACGATCGAAAAGACATGACTTGAAGTTATATGCAAAGACTTGAAATTCAAGGGGATTGAAGAAGATATTCTGACCTATAGAAAGGATTGAAGAAGATATTCTGACCTATAGCAAGGATTGAAGAATACCGATGCACGTGTCCGACTCGACTTGATTCTATCTATTGTTCATGTAACCTACTCTAATTCATTGTTAAAGGCTTAGTTGTTGTTGTAAATATTCTCCAGTTATTACTTCTAAAATCTTTTAATAGTGAGTCTTTATTATTCAAATTATACACATATACATATATTCTAAAACAGTAAAGTTATCCTAAATAAAAATAGAGGCTCGTACCATATAAGAGGGATCGCATACGACTCGGGGTCATCCCCAAATAGTTCTGGTAGTAATCATATAAATATAGTAAATGTAGTCTCAAACTAATATCCTAAGTGAAACTGTCATATCAGCTCCTTGTTTTTTGCTACAACTGCAGATGTGTAAATTAGCATCGGCAATTTTCGCCACCCTGTACGAAGCAAAATTTATGATTATGATTATTATATTTATATAATTAATATTGGAACTATTTGGGAATTGGGCCTCTCTTATATAGACATGAGCGCGGTTTACAATTAACCGTGGCTCGGCCCGTACTGTAACCGGGTCAACGGGCCGGTTACCCGTTGACCCGGTTCGACGGTTCCGAACGTAACCGGCCATTTACTGTACGGGCCGGTTACGGTTTATGGGCTGAAAACCCATGGAACGGCGGTTCCACGAATTTATTATTATTATTATTATTTATTATTTAAAATTAAAGTGTGTTGATGAATATTCGAACTCTTGACCTCTATCATGTGTATACAGCTTCTTACCACTAAGCTATTGTCTTTATTGTTTTATTTTAAATAATATAATTATATATACTAAAAGATAATATATATTATATATACTAAAAGATTACATATATTATATGTGTAATACAATAATAACTATTTTATACTGCCAAATAAAAATTATTTAAAAATATATGTTATGCTCTTAAATAAAAATTATTTAGAAATATATGTTATGCTCTTAAATAAAAATTATATGTGTAATATAATAAATATTATAATAATGAAGTAAATTATTACAAAACAAATATATTATATACATTTTAATTATTCTATAAAATGGTCATTATTTGATTTACATTATATATATAATAATTAAATAATATATCTTAGTTTATCACAATATGACTAACAATAGAAACTCGATAATGTAATATTTGATTAATTAATAAAATCTTTTAATAATTTATTTATACTTATTTGGAAACAACGTATTGAATTGATAATTCACTAACTTTATATTCTATAAATTAATAACTTCTAACTTAATATATTTATGATTAATCAATGAAATCATCATAAAAATAATTTTACTGACATTTGTTTCTTATTTAAATTGATAGTGACAAATCTCACTACTGACTTTTTTTAACTGCGGATCGGATTTGACAATACACATTGTATAGTGCATCATCAAGGCCATTCAAGATGTAGTTCTTGCGTAGGAAGTCGCTTTGCTTCCATGTATCTACAGCGGCCCTCTTGCTAGTATCCGTCTCGTCATTGCTCACGGTAAGCGGATCATCTTGCAAAAATCTTGCCAAATACAACATAGTGAGATATAAAAGCATTTTCTACTGCCATCTCTTGAAGTTTAAGCCGGTGAACTTTTGCGGTCTTTCTTCTTGCATCGCAGGAACATTGGTTGATATGGATGTCATTTCTCATCTAGAAATAATGCTAAAATTCCTCTTAAGATTGTTGCATGCGTTGTATGGGGTTCCGTCTGCGCTATTTCTGAAGGAAAAAAAAAATGATAAATGTCTTAAGTCGAGGGAAGTGTATAACACTTTGTTCTTAAGAGGAATTTGCCTAGGACAGCGTGCTTTCGATTTGTGGCAATCCTCTCCCAAGATACAACAACTTCTCTTGTGATTGTAGCACAGCAAATCACAAGAACATCAACCACAAATATTGCAAACTCTCTCTTTCAAGAACAAATGAATATGATGATGATATGACTTTGATCATGTCTTCTATCAATGATTAGTGTTGTAAATTTCGAAAACTTGATGATTAATTCAATAATGGGATGTTTATATACTAGGCCATAGGTTGCCATCAAAAACTCCATTTGGAGGAAACCATTCATAAAAAAACACAACTGCACGCCAAATGGTGCATTGATTCAGAAAATACCCGAACGGGTGCCTAGGCGAATACCCTTTTGCCAGTCATGAGCCTCCCTTACTACCCGGGATTTTTCCCGGGGCCGCTTCGGTGACCCGTTTTACGCCCAAAAAACTCCGTTTTCCTTCGTTCGATTTTTCCTTGCTTAATTTCAATTCATTAAGCATATTTCCATCATGCTTAATATTAATTCATTAAACCTCAAAATCCAACAGAATTTACGAATAAGAAAACAACCGTGTGTGCAAGCGTATGGAAAATTGATAAAAGAACCAAAGATTAGAGGCTCGGATGTTCACAAGAAGGGCAGAGAAAACACAACCACGCCATGGATGCAGTGACCGGTTGCAATTGAGATGAACAAAGCCCATTTAATCGCATCTCCATCCGGGACCGCCCTGCCAAGATACGGGTCGGATCATCCCATGCCCGACCCATTAGCTCTACGAACTGAAAAAATACAAAATATCATCATCACAGCCTTTTAATTCAACAGAAATTGGATTTTGTGGAGAAAATACAAATCCATGTCGCCACAGAGCGTATAATTAACATGAATCTTGGTATTCGCAGTTGAACAAGAAACCACTAAATCTATACGGCATGTGTGTGTATGTGCCTATATATTTGTTTGCTTGAAAGATTGCACGAGGATTCTGTTAAGGTGAAGGATTGTTGCTATTTTGAATATGTGTCTATCTGATAAATGATACAATTCTTGAAATTGTAACTTAGCACCTAAATTTTTTTTCTATGTTACATACATACATTACATATTTATATTCATCACATCACCAATAAAATAGTAAAAATATAGATCAAAGTTTAAATTTTTACATGAGATTGAGAATGGACCAAAAGGTTGTTGGAAACTCATTCGCTCACAACTTACACGAAATAGAAAAATGAAATACCATTGAAGAAAAATATACATATTTGAATATTTGAGAAAAAATGCTTTAAAGAATAGCAAATATTCATGTAAAATGCTTTTTCAGCCTCCTTGATTTCAGATATCTCTTCGGTGGTTAACGAGCTTAATGGTTCTGCCGAAGCATGTTTTTATTCTATTGTTGGGTGCTCAGGATCGCCTTGCCGCATGAAATCGCCTTCCTTTTGTTGGACAAAAGATGTGTGCTATGCTATGATCCACGGACACTGACATGACGATACTGACACGACACGACACGACACGGTGACACGGATTTTTAAAAATTTCAGGGACACGACACGGCTGGGACACATATATATATTATACATGTATTATATTACAAAATACTAAAATTCACATTTTAAATTCTAAAACATGTAAAGGCAACAAAAATATTCTTATCGAATTCAAGAAGCATATATATAAATGTGAGTCACTGGAATCATACTAACATCAAATACGTATTACTTCAATTAACATAAGGTTTATATTGCGTCCAAATAAAATATAATACCAAAAATATTCATACCAAATTCAAAGCGCATATAAATAAATGTATGTCATTGAAATCATAGCATCACTCATACTAACATCAAATGCATATTACTTCAATTAACATAAAATTTAACTAACATGTCCAAATTTCACATTAGCCAAAAACTTTTTGAATTGTACAATTAACCCCAAAAGTGTCTTTTTTATGTCGACACAACTATCGATCGTATCCGATTTTTAGGAGAGTGTTCGGCACGGATGTCTGATTTTATTTTTTTTAAAAAAAATTAAGGATACACCACGTGGCGTGTCCGACACGTGTCCGAGGAGTGTCCGATGAGTGACGCTGTCCAGGAAGTGTCAAATACTGCACCGAGTGATTTCTAGGAGTATACGTGCATCATAGGTGCTATGTGCCACAAGTATGAATGGATCACTTATTTTTTTATTGTCATTTTAGCAAAGATAATTGGAATAGATTCTATCATGGACCTAATATCTAGTTCGCTATGACTACTATACGTAATGCCTTGAAGTTGTTAAAGAAAGCTTATCGTGACACATATCGGACCATGAAGGCCCAGACTTTGGCGTTCTCTACCACTGTCTACCAAACTTAGACATCCAGAAACACTTGATGATTCTTCTGTAGATGTGGATGAAATTCTCTCTTGAATCAAATTACATATTTTTCAGAATAATTTATATATTTATGACTTGGCATATATGATATAGTTGTACGAGTGATTCGACACATGTACCATCATGTGTATAAAAACAGTAATATATTTTTTTATTGATTAATATAATTTTGATTTATCGATAGAAAAGGTTCTTAACCTGCTTATTTGACTTAAATAGGATGAAATATCGGAGGTGTAACTCCACAAAGAAATACATCTGAATCCAGTCCTCAACTATCCAAATTTCAAATGACACAAACATAAACATCAAAGGATTTATGAGACATTCATTTACAAATCTTCGCCATCAAACATTGCTTCCGACTAAAACACTACGTACAACGGGTAAACAAAATGGGCACTATCAAGTGCAATATAAGCTTCAGCAAGATGGCAGATATCTGATAGTGCATTATGCCGGTGAAGCTACTTCAAGATCTCCTTCCTTTAACTCCTTGACTGCACTAATAAGAGCCCTCGTTCTTCCGTTAAGAATCACGCCGTTCTCTCCCATCTCATCTTGAAGCTTTTCCGCCGCTTCCCAATCTAAAGCTTTTAAACAAAGTGATTTGATTAGCTTATTGTACTCGTCGTGGTTAGGCTGAACTCCATATTGTTTCATCTCCCTTAATATATCCACAGCCTTGTCAAATTGTTCAAGCCTGCAGAATCCACGAATGAGCGTGTGGTAGGTTACTGGGCTCAGCTTGGAATGCTTCTTTTTGGCTTTGTCATATACATTGCATGCTTCCTCCATTGCACCCTCCCTTGCATAACCACTCATGATTACAGAATAAGTGTATACATCGGGTTTTAAACCTCTGCTTATCATCATTTTCATTATTTTCAATGCTTCATCCATTTCCCCAGCTTTAGTAAGCCCATTGATTACACAGTTGAAGCTGGAATTTCCAGGAGGTGGACCTGCATCAATCATTTCAAATAACAACTTTTTTGCCCTGCCAATATCTTGGATCCAACACAGCTTCTTAAGGACACTTGAAAAGGGTTTAATCGCATACTTTCGATCTGTTCCTGGATAATCATTCAACATCTCTAAAGCCAGCGATACAGTTTCTTTATCAAGGTCTTTATCAATTTCCTGTTCAGTTCCCTTCTCTGTTTTTTTAGTTCGGGAAAGAGAGCTAATCAAGAAATCGATAGATGACCTGGGAAGATAAATCTTCTTATCTTTTGCATATAGATAAACCAAATGTGCATCTTTATCCTTATTTCCTTTGCATAAGTAAGAAATTATTTTTCCAACTCTGTCGATATCTGGCAATTTATCTGCTTCTAGCATCTTTTCACAAGCTAAGAGAGCCCAATCATAAAAGGACCTCTCACAAAGAGCTTCGATGGTAAAGTAATACGAGTCAGCATTTAGGAGACATCCAAATTCCTCAAACTTATTGAACACATCAAACGCAGCCTTCCCTTTCCCCAGCCCCGAAAACTTTCCTATTAATTCATTTAAACTCTCCGTACTCACCAACCCCTTTTCCTTCTGCCCAACCTCGTTCACAAAATCCCACAACACATATGCATCTATCTTACTACTTTCCTGGCATATCGTGCAAACAAGCGAGTCCAACACCTGTGTAGTCACCTTAAAATCCAGTTTCTGCAGAGCCCACCATGCGAAACCGATCAAATTCTCAGCTGGAACGTATGGGGTACCAAGAACCTTTAACACAAATTCTTCATTTAAAATCAAACCCATTTCTTCAAAATGAGAACCTAGAGACCCAGTTACGGTGCCCCTACTTTGAAGCAGTGACAACAAACTCTCCACCTTATCCGGATCATTCTCCTTTACAACCTCAATACCCTCATCCTCCATCGCCATTTCCCCAACAAAATTTTCACCAATTCCCTCATCAATCCCTAAACTATCAGCACCTTCATCAAAAATAGAATCCCGACTCTCAAATTCCGATGAAGCAAACAAAATACTTTCATCAAACTTGTTCATGGGGCTAAAATCAAAATCTTCCGCGGCTTCGGCAGCCTCGGTAATTGGTGATTCAGATGGTGAATCCTGGTAGTTCTCAAATGCATTAGATGAGAAAAATCTATAAATTCGATAAATATGAGATTTTTCCGAGACCCATGAATGCGAGAACCGAAACAAGGGTTCATCAGGTTGAAGCGTCGAGATCTGGGTTTCATGATTTGATACCTGAGAATGACAAATAGGACGACGCAATTTCGATACAACCGCGCCTCTGTGTAAACAAGCTCGTGTTGCTGGCGATCTCCACATTTTCTCCTCCGTCTCTCAGGGGGCTGGGAAATGGTAGAAATAAAGCCTAAATGCCCGAATTGGGGTTTTTGTCGACTGTTAGTGGAAAATCACGAATTAGGGTTTTAAAACAGCGAGGCCCTCGATTTCTACACTATTACTCGTTACCGACGGTTACCTAATCTATATCAAATATTCTTTTTATTTATTATTTTTCTTAAATCCGAATCAGCGCAAGTTATCTTAGCATAAAACTGACTTTTGTTCTTCCCAAATCGTTTTGTTTCTCCAATTTTTATTTTTTTTTCAATTGATTATTTAAAATATTTTTATGTTGTTTTTGCTTAAAATTGAAAAAATAATTTTAAAAAAATCATTGAATATTTGCTATTAAAATAAAAAGCAAGCTTAATAAATTTCAATTAATTATAAAATTATAAAATTGTCATCAAACAATTTAAAGCAGTCAAAAGTATCTCATGACATGCTTTATCTACTTTTGTTTTTTCTTCTTTTTTTTAGAGAAGCAATAGCATAAACAAGGAAATAAAACATATTTTTTTATCTGAAAAGCTAATAAGCAGTTTACAAACGTCCACTTAGTATAAACCTCAAACTAAGCTTCAGATCATTTCTTAGCAAATCATCATATACGAGCTAGACACTTGATTAAAAATGATAATAATATAATAACAAATTTTGTTATCATCAAAATAAAGATTGCTCTTGGTTTCATAATCCAACATTAGCAAAAAAAAAAAATCAGATATAAATTATAAGATACAACTTCCATATATAATAAAAATACTGACAAAAGCAACCACTTTTTTTAATAAACTAATTTTCAAATTAGAAAAACTTTTACATCATAATCGACTTCAAATATCATCATACAATTTTAATTTTTTAAAGATGTTACTTCAATTTATATCCTTAGCTATTTTAATTATTATTATGGTATTTACACTTGATACCCCTATAAGGGTCAATACGGTATCAACCCTAAATCTAGGGGTATAATTTGACCCGACTTCGTCGTTCATGGCCACATCATCAGCTCGTCACGTCATCAGCTCGGCACAGGTCCTTCACTCCACATGATCTGAGGTCGTCCCAGCCCAGACTGGAAAGAAGACTGCCTTGCAGAGTGATTGAGATTGTACCCGGGCTGGTATCCCGACCTTAAGCAATCCCCCTAGCTTCTTCGGCTTGGCTAAATGACATCATCGGAGGGACCCAGTCGGATAACCTTTTTCGGCTCCCTTCTAACCCTTTTTCTTTCAAGACAGCTCATCTCCGGAGGGGGAAGAACTATTGTTCACCTAGGAAAACACCCTACCAAAATTCCAGGTAACAATTGGCGCCGTCTATGGGAAACTAGAGCATAAGGCGTGATAAAAATGGTAAACACGCAAAGAACGGACAAGGAGGCGAACAATGAACACCAAGCACCATATGTCAACAGGAGAGAGCCACCACCTATGACAGGTATAACGGTGGGAGCCCTAACTTTTGAGCAACTCACGAACCTTATCTCGGTAACAGTGGAGAAAGCTATGAAGCGAGCTATGGATCAGTATGAGAGTGACCAGGGGGAAAGCATTCGAGAAAATAGACGACCCGAGCATGTAGCCTCATCTCACCAACCGGTCACTGGAAGTCAAAACTGTTGGGATATGCCCTAAGACAAGTCATTAGATGATTGTTTATGACATACAATGTATTATGATTTTATAAATGGCAAATCATTATTATATATTATTCGAATATCTGTGCAATATGAACTGATATATAAGACAGTGTCCTTTGAATAATATTGTATTATTCTTAAAGATTGTCCCTAGTCAAGTATTATCATAAATCGGGATAATGATAATACATTGAGACTAGTATGTTTTGATTGATGAATTGTTCATGGATATGAGATATCAAATCAACACATGGGTACATGTTAGAGAACAATGTACTGGACAGACCCACCGTGAGAATGCTACATGGATAGTTATATGAGTGTCATAAGCAATTCTCATAGTGATAATAACGTATGTAATCCTTACGACTTGAGATCATCAGAGATTCCAACATAAGGAGTTATGTATCTTGATATTGTCAAACGTTACCTGTAACAGGGTAAACTATAAAGGCAACTATTGGATACACTACGAATTATGTAGAGGGATGTTGATTGATCAAGATAGGATTTGTCCCTCCTATATAACAGGAGAAGTGTTTGGGCCCTTGATCAAGTAAGACTAAAATGCATGGCCGTGCTCGAATGAGTCGATATGTGATATCGAGCTTATTCGTTTATTCTAGTTCTACTTGGGGATCAAGAAATAGAGATTGAATATACGAGTATGACTATTCCATGACTCGTGTTCAATCTAAACACATGGACAAAGGGATTAAGTTACATGGTTAATATTATCACAAGTTCTAAGGTTATGTCGAGTCAATGACATTCTTGTAATTTGGGTAGCCTTGATGTGTTGCTAGATACCGCTCATTGCTTGTGACGTAAAATGAGATTTTATGTCACTGCCAACATTACAAGATCCTATCGGGTCGCACAAAAGATTAAATCGATAAAAGGGAATTAAATTCATTGAATGAATTAATTAATTAAGAAGAGTCTTAAGTAAATGATTATAAGGATTTAATTAAATCATGGGTTTGGGCCCATGAGGCTTTAAGAAAGTCTTGAACCTTAATTAAATCTTATAATATAAATAACAAGGTGATTAATAAGATTAGGACAACACAATTCATAAACACAAAAACCTACTCTTATCGGCCGCCTCCTATCATCCAAGACGATTCACAGCCGCCACTTCCTCACGGCTGCCGTCGAGTCTTTATTGGTGGTGTTAGGCTGCCGTTAATCGGTTTTGAACCGGGAGTTCAGTTTTGGTTCAAGAATAAGTCTAGCAACTTGTTCTTGAACATCCCTTTCGATTTGATCGTGTGGATACCGTAGAGACAAAGGTGCAAACGTTTGTTTGTGACTCGTGGTGCTATAACAAGGATTCTGCATCAAACACGCTACAAGGGTTAGACTCTTTAATCATTCCGATATGAATACTCTGTATAGGTCCATGGTTAGGGAATCCAAAATTTTTATTTCCGCTGCGCATTTCATGTTGGATTCCTTACAGTGGTATCAGAGCCAGGTTCAAAGCTCATATCGGAATTATGTGGTTAATCGTTTAATCATATTTAGAATTATATTGCATGCTTTAAAACTGTATAAGTCATATATGATATGGTATAAATCGAGTTTGTGAAAATCATCGTAAAATTATATATGATATAATTGACTATTTATGTATATGATACACAAAAGCGAAAACCGAGCCCATAACTCATGATGATTCGGCCACCACCATCACGGATTGACCCACGGCTGCCACATGAGGGCTAGGGTTTTTCGAACCCTTGGCTCGATATGGTTTAGCCGTTGTGGCTCATAATTGTGCATGGAGGTGTCGAAACATGGCTAGGGTTTAGAACCCTCCTTTTGGCTCGATAATATTGATTAGCGGTGCCTGGTTCGATCATGGTTCAGGACGCATGAAGGTTGACGGCTAAGGCCACATGAGGGCTAGGGTTTCCAAACTCATTGGCTCGAGATGGTCAAGCCGCCAACGTCATGAATCGTGCATGAAAGGCCGAGAACTATTACAAAGGTTTCAAACCATTGTGGCTCGTGACGGCTAGGGTTTCAAACCCTAGCAGCCATGAATGGCTCACAGCCGCCGTCACCCAAAATTAGGGTTACGAACCCTCATGGTTGGACGTGGACTTTTGGGCTAATGTTCCATGACATGTGATGTCCCGAGCGTAAGATAATTTCATAAAAATTATTTTACAGTTTTAATTAGAATTAAATTTTAAAATGTTTAGAATTTAATTAATTAAATGTTATAGCATGTTTAATGTGTTGTTTGAGCATGGTGCATGGTTATAGACCTATGCCATATTAGATATGAGTTTGTGAATGTTTGTTATTTAATACGGCCTGCGAGTCGTGCCTTCTCTATTTTTCTGAATGTATTCCCTCCCCTATGCTCCCCTCGAATGTAACTCGAGGAATTCTCTAAATCATGTAATTGTTATATAGTTTAGTTAGAGTTTTATTGATGCAGATCAATGAAGATGGACCATGGTGTCGGGATGAGAAGGCCATTCACAAAAGGGAGCCAAAGAGGTGCTTGGAGAAGTTACCCTTAGGTTGACCTTTTAGATTTTCTCATTGGCTTGAGAAATCTTTAGTTGGGGCTATAACCATGTCACGTTTACTTTATGTTGATGTATGAGATGCATGTTTAATGTTTTATTTAATATTGATGCTTATATATATATATGTAGATATGTATATATTCATATATGTACCGGACATATTTTCAATATTAATAAAATCACGAGATCAATAAATCTCTCTTATAATATTAAGTTTAAGATGCCTTCCAATTAAAAATACTCGTCAAGACTTCGATTGAACAAGAAGACCTCGCTAAGTCTGTTTGAGATGAGATAAGCAGAGGGCGAGCCCCTTGGGAAGTATATTCGGCGCTTTAATGTCGCAAGCCTGGAGGTACCTGCTTACCCATTAGAAATTTTGATCAGCGCATTCACCCAGTGCCTGAGGGCAGGTGAGTTTTCAAGTCTTTCATCAAGAGACCCCTCGTCACGTATGATGATCTACTGACACGAGCTGATAAGTATATCAACGTTGAGGAGGCTCAGGGAATGAGAAGAAAAGAAGGTGGGAAAGTTGGTGACAAGCAGGTTAGGCCTGCAGAAGACGCGAGACTTAGACGTTTCTCCCACTATACACCTCTAAAGATTGCTAAAGAGGAGACAGTCCGGATTTGTGAAGAGCAAACCCCTCAAAAATCACCTCGAACCGAGGACGGACTGAACAAGGGGTCCGCCGAAAAATAATGTGATTTCCATTAAGGACCGGGGCACAACACACAAGAGTGTCGTCACTTGGATCGGGAACTCGGGCATACCCAACAAAATAGTTATCGATTTAAGCATACGGCACCTCGGCCGAATGCACCTTCTGGGAACCCTTCACGGGGGAGGGGCTGAGGTACATACCGAGGGAGGGGCAGAGTTGGACGTGCTAATTTCCCAGTCCCCTTTCAAGGTCGGGGACGAGGCCGTGGACCGATAAGTGGCCAGAAGAGCAAGAGCCACCTAAAATTAGCTCTCCACCCTGGGGTTTTATCAACATGATCTCTGGGGGAGCTACTGATGGTGATTCCAATAGAGCCTGGAAAGCAATGAGCAGGAGAGAAACACTGAGCATAGTAAGGGCTGTCAATGTCGAGGAGGAAGTGGTGATTAGCTTCGTTCCTCAAGATGTGGAAGGTGTGCAAACGCCTCATAATGATGCCATCGTGATAAGGGCGACCGTCGCAAACTACGAGGTCGGGAGAGTCTTCGTGGATTTCGGGAGCTCCGTGAATGTGTTGTTCCATGATGCCTTCCAGCAGATGGAGTTAGGTGAGTACCATATTGAGAAAATCATTACTCACTTTTTGGTTTTGCATACCATACAGTATACCCTCTCGGGCAGATCACCTTACCCCTATCCATGGGCTTGGGGATGGCAGAAAGACTCGATTGACCTCTTTCACCATCGTGGAAGCCCCGATGAACAAATTCAGGGCTATAGCGTCTAATTTCCACCAAAAAAATAATTCCCAGTCGGAAAAAATGTCGGGGAAGTAAAGGGGGGCCAACCGTCAGCAAAGAGATGTTACACTGAGATAGTAAGGGTGGAAGTAAAGAGGTCAAGACAAGAAGGGAGCAGGGGATATCAGGGAGATCGAGGGGTTCACCTCATACAGGGAGTCCAGGGAGTACAAGAAGTGCAAGCAGTGCTGGAAGGAGAGGACGAGGTTATCCTGATCCCAGGTCACCCTAAAAAAACAACAAGGGTGGCCTCGAACCTAAGCGCATATCTGAAGCAGGATCTGCTGAGGTGCCTGTCAGAGCATGCTAGCGTGTTCGCGTGGTCTTCAGTCGAGTTGACGGGGATTTGCCCCGATGTTGCGCAGCACAGACTGAGTGTCGACCCGGGGGTCAAAGTAACCAAACAGAAAAAGAGACATTTTGGACCTGAAAAAGACAAGGTTATAAAATGGAGTTCCAAACCTTGTTAAAGGCCGGGGTATGAGTTGTTGTGCTTTATAGATGCGTATCAAGGGTATCACCAGATTCCTTTGACCAAGGACGATCAAGACAAAGTCAGTTTCATCACCTCAGAGGGAATGTATTGCTACGTAGTCATGCCTTTCGGCCTCAAAATGCCCGGGCTACGTAGCAGAGATTGATAAGGTATTCGAAAGACAAGCGGGGCGGAATATTGATGTATATGTTGATGATATACTAGTAAAGTCAAGGAGAAGGTCAGATCTCATACCTGACTTAGAGGAAACATTTGCCACCCTAAACAACTTCGGCCTGAAGTTGAATCCCGCTAAATGTGTGTTCGGGGTGAAGAGTGGGAAGTTTTTGGGTTTAATGGTGACGGACAGAGGAATTGAGGTCAATCCTGAAAATGTCAGAGCAGGTACAAGACATGACCTCCCATAAAAATATAAGGGAGGTCCAAAAATTGATAGGTCGAATTGTCTCCTTAGCATGGTTCTTTTCCAGGTCAGCACATAGGAGTTATCCTTTCTTCCAAGTTATAAGGAAAGCCAAGAAATTCGAATGGACTGAAGAGTGCGAAAAGACCTTTACCGACTTAAAGAGGCATTTGACCGAGCTACCTGTGTTGGTCGAGCATGATCCAAGAGAAAAGCTGTGGGTTTACCTATCGGCCACAGAGCATGCAGTAAGCTTTGTGTTGATCAAACAGGAGGGAGCAGATCAGAGACCGGTTTATTATGTCAGTCATGCCTTGCATGGGGCAGAGCTCAGATACCCAGAGTTAGAGAAGCCGGCATTAGCCCTGGTTATAACTGCAAGGAGATTGAGACCGTACTTCTTGTCCCACCCCATCTCGGTGTTAACAAATAGTCCAATGGGAAGGATCATGACACAGCCTGATGTATCAGGAAGGTTGGTCAAATGGACGATTGAGCTTGGTGAGTATGACAAATCCTACCAGCCTAGGACATCTATTAAAGGTCAAGCACTATCTGATTTTTTGGCAGAGATGATCGGATCCAAGCAGAAGGAGGCGTTGAAAGTGTATGTTGATGGGGCCTCGAACAGCGAGGGATGCGGAGTCGGAGTAGCATTGATCTCGCCGACGGGTGAGAAGATAAAAGTGATGGTCAATTTGGACTTTCGGGCCTCCAACAACGAGGCAGAGTACGAGGCGGTACTAACCGGGCTCAAATTAGCTTGGGAAGTATGCGCTAGTAGGGTGGTCCTCCATTCTGACTCCCATCTAGCGGCCCAAGCAGGTGAAGGGAAATTTCGAGGTCAAGAGCAAGAAGTTGATGGAATATTTGAAAGTTATCCAAGAAATGTCTGAAAGCATTTCTGAGTTGAGTATAGTACAGATACCTCGGGAGGAGAACTACAAAGTAGACCAGCTCGCAAATTGGGCTACATCATTGGGGCCTCTATCCCAAAGGGAGGTTGTTGCGCCTTAAAATGCTACAACTCTTATTCCTCTATTTTAAATAAAATTATCGATTTTGGTTTTGATGATTACAAAACCTATGCATTTTGTACTAATGGTTTTTATTGAGTATGCAGCATAAATTATGATCAAATTTGAAGATTGTCAAAGTATTGAAATGCCAAAGAAAAATTATAATTTGGAACACACGGATCGCCCCAGGCGATGAGTGCCATCGCCCCAGGCGATGGGTGCCAGGCGACGCATCGCCACGCCCATCGACAGAGGCGATGGCTAGGCAAGCATGCAGGGAAGATCGCCCCAGGCGATGATGACCATCGCCTGAGGCGATGTCAACCATTTGACACTTCGCCCCGCACATCGACTGACGCGATGCCGAGGACCGCGCGCATAGACTGAACGCCTGAGGCGATGGCAAGAACGCCTGAGGCGATTGATCGATCGTTTGAGGCGATGTCCACTTCGTTTGAGGCGATGAAAAGTTTTGCATTTTTGAGGCTACGGCTTTTATTTTCGGTGGGGATCGCCTGAGGCGATCCTTACATCGCCTGAGGCGATCGGAGCATTTTTTGACCGTTGGAACGCGGCGATGGCGATGTCCGAGGCGATCGAGGAGTGATTTCAGCCTTATGTAGCAACGGCTAGTAGGAGCCTAGGGGGCTTCCTACACTATAAATATGGGTGTTTTGGATCATTTTGAAGAAAAGAAACAAGAGTATAAACTACAAGAAAGTTGTGTGCAATCAAAATCATTCTAGCATTGCAAACTTCATACATTTGTATTGTAATGGAGTTTGTAATTTACTTCTTGTGTGTGATCTTTTGATTCTTCTTGTTGGCACACCGTGAAGGTGTGATTTGATTATTGTAAAGGTCCTCCAACACCGACGCAAGTTGGAAAATTGTATAAGTCGCCAATAAGTGAAGTTGGTGCAAGGTTGTGGCTAGGGCTGCTTACCGGGCCGGGTCAAACCGGACCCGGCCCGGATTCGGACCGTTAAGTCCGGTCCGAAACCGGAACCGGACTTAACGGTTCCGGTTCGCCCCGGAACCGGTTAGAAACCGGTCCGGGGCGGTTCCGAAGAACCAAACCGGTAGGACCGTCGGTTTCGGTCCTACCGGTCCGGTTCCGGTTCCAAAACCGGAACCGGTAGATTATAAAAAAAAAATAAAAAAAATAAAAAAAAAATTAAAAATTGTTGAAGGCAACGTTAACATTTGTTAACGTTGCCTTCAACGTTAACAATGTTAACGTTATTGTTAACGTTGGCAACGGCTCTTAGCCGTTGCCAACGTTAACTTTTAATTTTTTTTTTTTAAAAATTTTTAATAAAAAAAAAAAACTATAAATAGGGGATATTGTGTTGTGTATTGTTTCATAACAATTCTTGTAACGAAAATTACTTCACTCTCATATTTTTCTCTCAATTGTGCTATTTACAATTTACTTATAGTCTTATATCATAATGGCATCTTCATCTAGCAGTGGTGATGGTCGTAGCCGGGGTCGTAGTCGGGGTCTCGTTCCGGGTCGTCTATCACTGAGTTCATCTTCTGCAATGAATTTGCCTGTGCCAATTCCTGAGTTAAATGAAAGTTATGATTTTTTTGCTGACCTCGATGTTGGTGGTTCTTCTATGAATGTCGAACCACAACAACCCCAACAACCTGCCGAACCTGTTGCTGCCCAAGCCCAAGAAAGACAACATGTGGAGTCATTCCGGAGCCACTACAGCAGCAAGTAGACTACCTACTCGTGCCAAAAGAAGTAAGATATGTGATCACTTTGAACTCGGTCAAAAAGAAGGTACTAATGAATCTGTTGCAATATGTAAATTATGTAAGATCCAGTATTCATATAAAGCCGGTGGTTCCAGTGGAGGCACCGGAACATTTAAAAAACACTTAGTAAAAAAACATAATTTTGATGAGACAACATTACAACCATTAAGTCGAGAAGCAACACAAGCACAAATTAATGTTCTTACTGGCACGAATTTTATTTTAACTGCTGAAATTAATCGTAGGTCACTTGTTAGATATGTGATCAGATGTGAACTACCTTTTATACAAGCTGAACGTGCTGGTTTTATTGAATTTGCTTCGTCTATACAACCCATGTTTAAACATATATCCAGGCACACACTAAAAAGAAATTGTATGGACGTATTTGTTGAATATAGAAATACATTGTTTCAACATCTTTCTAGTTTGCCTTGTAGGGTTAGTTTAACAACTGATATTTGGACAAATGTAAATTCTGATTCATATCTTGTTGTCACTTGTCATTGGATTGATGATAATTGGTGTATGCAAAAAAGGATTTTGTCTTTAGATGAGTTAGATTGTGCACATACTGGTTATGTAATTGCTAAATATGTATTCAACACTTGTAGACATTATGGAATTCAGGATAAGGTATTTTCAATCACATTAGACAATGCTGCGAATAACAATGCTGCGATGCGTGATTTAAAGACCTATCTTAAACCAATGCTTGATGGTATTTTTTTTCATGTTAGATGTGCATGTCATGTGATTAATTTGGCTGTTAAAGTTGGTTATGAGGACAATCACTCAGCATTATTGACAAAATGAAATACTGCGCTAAATGGTTACGCACGAGCCGTGTTAAGCGTGATTGGAAACAATTATGTTTATCTAATGGTTTAAAGCATCGTCTTTTTCCATCACCAATAGAAACTAGGTGGAATTCGTTGTACAATTTGTTGAATGCTATGTTACCTTACAAAGATATTTTAACTCCATTTTATAATTCATATCAAATGCCTGATAGCGATGAAAGTATTTATTTGACTGATGAGGATTGGGAATTTGTTGAAAATTGTGTATCATTGTTAGGTACTTTCAAAGAAGCGACGGAACGTTTCTCTGGTGTTACTTATCCAACTTCCGTTTATTTTCTTCCTTTAGTATTTAACATGTTTGATAAATTTATAGAATTTAGAGATGACTATGACTTGCATGCTTTTGTTAATGCAATGGAAACTAAATTTATAAAGTATTGGGAACAAATCCCACCCGTGCACTGCATCGCAACATTGCTAGATCCTAGTCAATGTTTATCTTCATTTGAGATATTTTTTGAATATTATGCTAAATTTTTGGGGAAGGTTGTTGACGATCAAAAGACGTCTACAATGCAATCTCTCCAAAATATGTTTCAATTGTATTATAATCAACAGGCAAGTGAATCATCGCAACAAAGGCCTGTTGAAGGAACAACCCCAAGCTCAATCTAAAGGTGGGGGCATCAATTTGCTTAGATTGCTGGGCAGGAAAAAACTTAAGGGAAAAGGAACTTCTACTAGCACGTCGACTGAGTTGCAAATTTATCTGAATTATCAATTTCTAACCGAAGACAACTTCGACGTCTTACAATGGTGGAAGTCCAATGCAGCACAATTCCCTATCTTAGCCAAAATGGCTAGAGACGTGTATGTTGTACAAGCTTCAAGCGTCGCTTCTGAATCGGCATTCTCAACATGCGGCCGTATTATTGGAGACTACAGAAGTAGTCTATCAGCTGATTCGTTATGCATGCTCACGTTACTTAAAGATTGGTTTGAAGCAGAATGCAAAAATAGAAGAGATGAGACGGTTGACGAATTCGTAAATCATTATGACGAGCAAGAAGAAGAGATAGCCAAGACAATACTTATCAATTATGAAGACTGCTAAGTACTAAATTGTAATATTTTTTTATTTAGATTTTCAATTGTCATGTCTTTACAATTATTTGTATGCTAGAAGTATTTAAACACATAGACATGTTTAAATAACCCATAAAAATTGTTAAATTTCTAAACCCTTTAAAAATTACCACTTTATTTAGATTTTTTTTTTTTAAATGAGGCGTAACTACGCCACTTTGGAGGCGTAGTTACGCCTCTTTAAAAGAAAAGCCGTAGCTTAGGCGTAGCTACGCCTGAATGGGGCGTAGTTACGCCTCATTAAAAAAAAAAAGCGAAAATACGATAAACCTCCGAATCAAACCGGAACCGGTTGGAACCGGAACCGGTTCGATCCGGTTCCTTACCGGACCGGACCGGTTCCGCCCATAACGGGGCCGGAACCGGCCGGTTCCGGACCGGACCGGACCGGGTCCAACCGGTAAGCAGCCCTAGTTGTGGCTATCCTTGGAGCCCTTAAGGCCAAGAAGAAGTTGTTCTAGTGGATCCTCGGTTGGACGTTTTCTAGCCGGGAAGAGGAGACGTAGGCGATTCATCGCCGAACTTCTATAACAAATTCTCATCTTCTTTATCGCTTTATTTATATTACGCATTTACTTTATTTTATTATATTGTTTATTGTTCGATTGACAACTAGTCTTCCGCAGCGCAAACTCAATTTTCGGCGATGAATCGCCTACGTCTCCTCTTCCCGGTTAGATAACCTCCAACCGAGGTTCCACTAGAACAATTTGTCTTGGCCTTGAGGGCTCCAAGTTAGCCACACAAAAACTCTTCCCGAGTTACAATGCTCTTCCCGAGCACACTACTCTTCCCGAGTACACAAGCTCTTCCCGAGCACAATACTCTTCCCGAGTATACAAAGCTCTTCCCGAGCTACCAACACTCTTCACGAGTCTTCTTGGCCTTAAGGGCTCCAAGGATAGCCACACACTTGCACCAACTAGACTAGTTGATGACTTTACAATTTTCCAACTTGCTTTGGTGTTGGAGGACCTTTACAAGAAATCAAACCAAAAACACCTTCACGGTGTACTCACACGAAGACAACAAGACTTAACAAATGGAAACAATTACTAGCTCCAATACAACAACAATGTATGGAGTTTGTAATGCTATTCAAGAATTTAATAATCAAAGCTTTGGTATAGTTTGTAGACTTGTTTCTTGGCTTCAAAATGCTCCAAAGCATTCATATTTATAGTGTTGAAGGCCTCCAAGGCTCCTACTAGCCGTTGCTTCAAATAAGGCTTGAATCACTCCAAGATCGCCTCGGACATCGCCTCGGGCGATCGCCATCGCCGCGCCCCAACGGTCAGCATAAATCACGGATCGCCTCAGGCGATCGCTGGATCGCCTCAGGCGATCCAAGTCAAATCCCAATGCCGTAGCTTCAGCAGCCTGAAATCATGCATCGCCTCGGGCGAAGTCCACATCGCCTCAGGCGTTCCAGCCCATCGCCTCGGGCGTTCAGTCCATCGCCTCGGGCGGTCTCCCTGCGCGCATGCCCGCGCCATGCCTCGGCGTCGCTTCAGTCGATGTGCGGGGCGAAGTGCCAAATGGTTGCCATCGCCTCAGGCGTTGATCATTATCGCCTGGGGCGATCTTCCTCGCGTGCTCGCCTAGCCATCGCCACTGTCGATGTGCGTGGCGATGCCCCTCCTGGCACCCATCGCCTGGGGCGATGATCACCATCGGCTGGGGCGATCCAGGCCAGAATATGCACACTTGAATTTCTTCATTCCAATCCACTTTTCATCACTTAATCTGCACACTAAGTAGATGCATTAGTATAACAAACACAAGTTTTGTTGATCATCAAAACTCAAAGATTGACCGGGGATAATTTAGCGCATTAAACACAACCATGCGTTTAAGGCTCAACAATCTCCCCCTTTTTGATGATCACAAAACTTGATAAACTTGAATAAGTAATATGCATGAAATGTGAGTAAAAATGACTCCCCCTTAACAATTGCATATAACATACAAGTTATCAAGTAAACCATTAAACAAATAACTCTCCCCCTCAAACCATGCATACATAAGCTCTCCCCCTTAAACTATGCATGTATTAAGGTTCAAGTTTATCACAAAATTCTCCCCATTTTTGTGATAATCAAAAAACACAAAATTCAAATAATCATGGCATAATTTATATGTTGACATGTAGCTTCAAATTACACATGTTCCAAACAAGATTGAATCATATAGAGGTGAATCACAACCATGTGTTTAAGGCACTCAACAATTAATTTTAAAAGTTGCAATGTGTGCATATGTTCATGCATTCATGCCCAATAAACAATAAAATAATCAAAACATTATAACAAATCACATAATTGCACATTTTCACATAGCATATTCAAATTTGAATGCAAAGCATATCTAGCTACTTACTATAAAAAGATAAGCATACATCATGCACTTAACAAATTATGCTAAGGGTTTATGCATTTTACTCCAATGAATATTGAGCTTCAATATTTATTGATCACAATTGATTTGTGCCAATGAATTTTTGAATTGCTCTTTAAAAAAATCAACTAAATTTTACCCTTGATGACAAGAGTTAGTTCTTGTCATAGGTCCAACGCCTCTCGTTTCTTCTATGGTGGTGAATAGAATAAACTCCTCCTTTGAGTTGCTTGGTCCTTCATCCTCCAATCCATGGTTGTCCCTACAAGACAAATTAATAATAGAAGGATCTTTGGTACCCATTTGATTTTTGGGTCCTTGATGGTTAGCTTCCTTAGGCACTTTTGGAATCCATTTCCACCTTTTGTTAGGTTGGTATTGGATTCTAGCAAATCTACATTTGTTCTTGGTATGACCATTTTTGCAACAATAATTGCAAGTAGTAGAGTCGTGCTTTGCTTTGGCCAACAAGCTAGAAAAGGATTTTGATTTGCTTGAGTAGCCTAACCCGACTTTGTCAAAGCTACAACGTTGTAAGCCAAGCAATTCATTCATCTTTAAACTACTATCACTAAACTTGGCAAGAGAAGTCTTTAAATCAAGCACTTGGTTTTTCAAAATAATATTTTCTTCTTCCTTCTTAGCCAAGTCTAGTTTAAGCACTTTGTTGCTCTTCTTGGTTTTACCAAGACAATCAATGAGTTCATTATAAGCATCTAATAATTCATCGTAAGATGGTACCTCATCATCATCCTCTTCATCTACATCTCCAAGAGCCATTAGACAAAGATTTTTGGCTTCTTCTTCATCGGAGTCGCTATCACTCCATGTGGCTATGAACGCTTTCTTCTTCCCTTTGTCCCCATTCTTCTTCCTAGGAATTTGTTAGCATAATGGCCTATTTCTTGACAATTGTAACAAGTTACCTCATTTTTGGATTCTTGTTTGGTAGCATTGGAGGTCTTTGACTTGCTATGTTTGTTGAAGAGCTTCTTGAACTTCTTTGTGAACAATCTCATCTCTTCATCATCATCATCTTCTTCATCATCGGAATGGTCTTTCCTTCCAACCAAGGCAATCCCATTTCTTTTGGATCTATCCTCCTCCTTCACTTCTCTCCTTGTGGCAACTTCAAGCTCATGGGTCACCAAGGTGCCATGGAGTACATCAAGATCATAAGATGCGTTCTCCCCTTTGTTGGACTCGATGATGGCCGTCCTCTTTGCATCCCATTCTTTAGGTAAGGCCCTTAGTGCTCTCCTCCATATTTGCTTTGGAGGGTACTTTTCTCCAAGTTGGGCAAGCTCATTTATGATAAGGGTGAGCCTCCTAAACATGGAATCAACTTCTTCTCCGGACTCCATCTCAAAGGTTTCATACTTGAGTTGCAATAGATCAATCTTGGTCTCCTTTACTTGATTAGTGCCCTCATGACAAATTTGCAATTTGTCCCAAATTTCCTTTGCGGTTGAGCACATCGAGATCGGTTGTACTCCTTCATATCTAAGGCACAATGCATAATATTAATCACTTTAGCATTTTGTGAAATTAATATCATATCCGCTCTAGTGAAATCGTCCATATCTTTGGGAACACTAATTCCCCCAACTTCCTTTAAAGGAATATGTGGACCTTTCACAATGATTTTCCATAGATCATAATCTACGGATTGGATATATAGAGAAATTCTATTTTTCCAATACCCGTAGTTATCACCCGTGAAAAGCGGAGGGCGATTTGTCGATTGACCTTGAGCAAACTCATTTGCTAGATTAGCCATATAAAAATTTTGATTTAAAACAAAAATCAAATGGCTCTGATACCACTTGTTGGAATCGAAGAGGGGGGGTGAATGAGATTCCTTGGCTACTTTAGCTTTTTAAAATGAGTTTGTAAAATATTTTGCGCTTTGCGGAAGCCTTTAGTCAATCGATAAATAAAACGAATAAGTAAATAAATGCGTAAAGGAATAATGCGGTAAATGACAAGGATATTTGTTATAGAAGTTCGGCGATGAATCGCCTACGTCTCCTCTTCCCGGTTAGATAACCTCCAACCGAGGTTCCACTAGAACAATTTGTCTTGGCCTTGAGGGTTCCAAGTTAGCCACACAAAAACTCTTCCCGAGTTACACCGCTCTTCCCGAGCACACTACTCTTCCCGAGTACACAAGCTCTTCCCGAGCACAATACTCTTTCCGAGTATACAAAGCTCTTCCCGAGCTACCAACACTCTTCACGAGTCTTCTTGGCCTTAAGGGCTCCAAGGATAGCCACACACTTGCACCAACTAGACTAGTTGATGACTTTACAATTTTCCAACTTGCTTTGGTGTTGGAGGACCTTTACAAGAAATCAAACCAAAAACACCTTCACGGTGTACTCACACGAAGACAACAAGACTTAACAAATGGAAACAATTACTAGCTCCAATACAACAACAATGTATGGAGTTTGTAATGCTATTCAAGAATTTAATAATCAAAGCTTTGGTATAGTTTGTAGACTTGTTTCTTGGCTTCAAAATGCTCCAAAGCATTCATATTTATAGTGTTGAAGGCCTCCAAGGCTCCTACTAGCCGTTGCTTCAAATAAGGCTTGAATCACTCCAAGATCGCCTCGGACATCGCCTCGGGCGATCGCCATCGCCGCGCCCCAACGGTCAGCATAAATCACGGATCGCCCCAGGCGATCGCTGGATCGCCTCAGGCGATCCATGGATCGCCTCAGGCGATCCAAGTCAAATCCCAATGCCGTAGCTTCAGCAGCCTGAAATCATGCATCGCCTCGGGCGAAGTCCACATCGCCTCAGGCGGTCCAGCCCATCGCCTCGGGCGTTCAGTCCATCGCCTCGGGCGGTCTCCCTGCGCGCATGCCCGCGCCATGCCTCGGCGTCGCTTCAGTCGATGTGCGGGGCGAAGTGCCAAATGGTTGCCATCGCCTCAGGCGTTGATCATTATCGCCTGGGGCGATCTTCCTCGCGTGCTCGCCTAGCCATCGCCTCTGTCGATGTGCGTGGCGATGCCCCTCCTGGCACCCATCGCCTGGGGCGATGATCACCATCGCCTGGGGCGATCCAGGCCAGAATATGCACACTTGAATTTCTTCATTCCAATCCACTTTTCATCACTTAATCTGCACACTAAGTAGATGCATTAGTATAACAAACACAAGTTTTGTTGATCATCAAAACTCAAAGATTGACCGGGGATAATTTAGCGCATTAAACACAACCATGCGTTTAAGGCTCAACAGATATCATATTTAGGGGAGCTACTCTACTTCATCATTTGCATAGAGCAATTGTAAAATTCATTTACATAAATTAATTATGTTTAATGAATTTTGTAGCTCAACATTTAATTTCAAAAGTGCAAATTGAAATCACCTTTAAAAATTACAAATTGTGAATTATTGTGTTTTTGAGATTATGTGATTTATTTTTGTTGTTAGATGATATAATGTTAGATAGATTTATCAAAAATAAATTTTTGGTCCAAAAATTGACTCAAAATATGGCCAAACCATCGCCTCAGCATTCTGTGCGCAACGCCCCGTCCGTGGCTCGCATCGCCTCAAACGATGGCAAGCATCGCCTCGGGCGTTCTCTATCGCCTAAGGCGTTCTCCAGATCGCCTCAGGCGATCTCGGTTTTTATAGTCTGAAAGCTACGGCTTTTGCTCATTTTTTCTGCAACATTTCGTGTTTTTCACCCATAATTCGAGCTTTCTTCATAATTGTTTAATCCGATCAATCCTAAGCTTTTCCCAACCATCAATTTCACTTTCCAAACAACAATTCTTCCAATTGGAAATTTTGCAACCCTAACCCCTTTTCTCAAAAAATCGAAAATTTGTGCAATTATCTCAAATTTCTTGCTCAATGTCTCGAAGCAACCGAGAAGAAGGAGAATCAAGCCGAAGGAGACGCTCTAATCGATCTACTAGGAATTATATGGGTCCTTCCCTTGATGGTAAGCCAATTCCGGAAGATTATCTTACTCGCAAATTATATCCGGGTTATGTATTTGATTTTGATTTCCTTAGAACTTCCCAGCTCCCTATTCTAGATTGGATTCAATTCCAACGTTGGGAAAAATTTTTCAAACCTCCTAGGAAGAACGATTTTTGGTATCCATCCATGATTCATTCGTTCTATGCCAATCTTGAATTGTTTGAGGGTGATGGTGAATTAACTATCAAAACCATTGTTTGCAATCGCCCAATTGAATTCACTAGCACTGAATTAGGACACATTCTTCGCATTCCTTCGGAGGGTCCAGCTAAATTTGCTCTAGCTACTTGGCCTAATGATGGGGTATGCGATCCTGCCCAAGCCTTGTATCTCATATTTGGCCGAACTCCCCAATGTCCAAACCAATCTTTTCTTGTGAATTCTATTTCTACGAACTACCAAATCCTTCACAAGATAGTGATCACCTCGATGATCCCTCGGGATGGTGATCGTCTTAGGTTGAAATTCTCTGATGTATACTTGATGTATTACATCATTACCATGACCCCCTTCAATATTCCAAGATTCATTGTCCAAATCTTTAAGAACACCGCCCATAATCCTAAAAAGGTTATTCTCCCATTCGGCCGTGTCTTAACAAAGATTTTCCTTCATTTCAACCTCCCTTTCAATGACAATGAGAAAATCCCTATCAAGTCCAAGGACACCTTCCATCTTAGGTGTTTTCTGTTTAACAAAATTTCTTGGAATCCGTTTACTTCCTGTTGGGTTAATGATCCGGGGAACTTGCTCTTAGCTTTCAATCCTAAAGACCATCCCTCATTACCCATTGATAGGATGACTAGTGCTCAAAGACTTCATTTTCCTTTTTTGATTGAACCAAACCAAGATGAGCCACCAATTCAACATCAATCTCCCTCTACCTTTGATGACATGATGAATATTGGGGCGGATATTCCGGCTCCTGATAGTCATCAACCTCATTCTTCCTTTGAATTCAATCCCGACGCATTTACTTTCTTTACTTCTCAGTTCCAAACACTTCGTGAGGATATGAACTCTCAATTTCAATCCTTGAGAGTCGACATAAATTCTCAATTCCATTCACTTTGAGATGATGTTGTGTCTCTTCGGGCTTACCAAGACTCCTCGAGAGAAGATTTGTCGTATTTACGACATGAAGTGGACGCTCTTCGTTCTCAGTTTTCCAGTGCCCACATGGACGAGGATCCTAATCACGGGAATGATGGTGATGGTGATGGTGGCATGGATTGAGTTGTATTTTTTTGTGTTATTTAGATTTTATCCTTTTGTAATTGTTTGTAAGGATTAAATGGTTTAATTGATGTTGGAATTAGTTTATTGTGTATGTTGAATGGATTTTAAGTTGTTGATTGGATTGTGAGTTGATTTTGTATTACTTGGATGGCTTTATAGTTTATTCAATTTTTAAAGGAAACTATGTCCAATTTTCTTAAAAATCCTTTACCTTTTTTATTCTCAGAAAAAGGGGGAGAATGTATGTGTAAACTTGGTGTAAACTTGATTGTTGAAATGATTTTTTTTTCAACCTAATTGTTTTTACAACTTGTGACACATTTTGTAAAAGGTGATAAAAATGCACATTGAAACATTGTTTATCATTGCATTCATTAAGGGGGAGTTTAAACTCTCTATGCATTGCATTGTTATAAGCTTTATTTTCTTTCAAGTTTACAAGGTTTTGTGATCATCAAAAAGGGGGAGATTGTTGCGCCTTAAAACGCTACAACTCTTATTCCTCTATTTTAAATAAAATTATCGATTTTTGTTTTGATGATTACAAAACCTATGCATTTTGTACTAATGGTTTTTATTGAGTATGCAGCATAAGTTATGATCAAATTTGAAGATTGTCAAAGTATTGAAATGCCAAAGAAAAATTATAATTTGGAACACACGGATCGCCCCAGGCGATGAGTGCCATCGCCCGGGCGATGGGTGCCAGGCGACGCATCGCCACTCCCATCGACAGAGGCGATGGCTAGGCGAGCATGCAAGGAAGATCGCCCCAGGCGATGATGACCATCGCCTGAGGCGATGGCAACCATTTGACACTTCGCCCCGCACATCGACTGACGCGATGCCGAGGACCGCGCGCATAGACTGAACGCCTGAGGCGATGGCAAGAACGCCTGAGGCGATTGATCGATCGTTTGAGGCGATGTCCACTTCGTTTGAGGCGATGAAAAGTTTTGCATTTATGAGGCTACGGCTTTTATTTTCGGTGGGGATCGCCTGAGGCGATCATTACATCGCCTGAGGCGATCGGAGCATTTTTTGACCGTTGGAACGCGGCGATGGTGATCGCCCGAGGCGATGTCCGAGGTGATCGAGGAGTGATTTCAGCCTTATGTGTAGCAACGGCTAGTAGGAGCCTAGGAGGCTTCCTACACTATAAATATGGGTGTTTTGGATCATTTTGAAGAAAAGAAACAAGAGTATAAACTACAAGAAAGTTGTGTGCAATCAAAATCATTCTAGCATTGCAAACTTCATACATTTGTATTGTATTGGAGTTTGTAATTTACTTCTTGTGTGTGATCTTTTGATTCTTCTTGTTGGCACACCGTGAAGGTGTGATTTGATTATTGTAAAGGTCCTCCAACACCGACGCAAGTTGGAAAATTGTATAAGTCGCCAATAAGTGAAGTTGGTGCAAGGTTGTGGCTATCCTTGGAGCCCTTAAGGCCAAGAAGAAGTTGTTCTAGTGGATCCTCGGTTGGACGTTTTCTAGCTGGGAAGAGGAGACGTAGGCGATTCATCGCCGAACTTCTATAACAAATTCTCATCTTCTTTATCGCTTTATTTATATTACTCATTTACTTTATTTTATTATATTGTTTATTGTTCGATTGACAACTAGTCTTCCGCAGCGCAAACTCAATTTTTGCAAATTCATTTTAAAACGCTAAAGTAGCCTAGGAACCTCATTCACCCCCCCCCCCCCCCCTCTTAGGTTCCAACAAGTGGTATCAGAGCCATTTGATTTTTGTTTTAAATCAAAATCTTTTTATGGCTAATCTAGCAAATGAGTTTGCTCAAGGTCAATCGACCAATCGCCATCCGCTCTTCATGGGTGATAATTACAGATATTGGAAAAATAGAATTTCTCTATATATTCAATCCGTAGATTATGACCTATGGAAGATTATTGTGAAAGGTCCACATATTCCTTTAAAGGAAGTTGGGGGAATGAGTATTCCCAAAGAAATGGACGACTTCACAAGAGCGGACATGATTTTGATTTCTCAAAATGCTAAAGCTATTAATGTTTTACATTGTGCTTTAGATATGAAGGAGTACAACCGGATCTCGATGTGCTCAACCACAAAGGAAATTTGGGACAAATTGCAAATTTGTCATGAGGGCACTAATCAAGTGAAGGAGACCAAGATTGATCTATTGCAACTCAAGTATGAAACTTTTGAGATGGAGTCCGGAGAAAACATTGATTCAATGTTTAGAAGGCTCACTCAAATCATCAATGAGCTTGCCCAACTTGGAGAGAAGTATCCTCCAAAACAAATATGGAGAAGAGCCCTTAGAGCCCTACCACAAGAATGGGATGCCAAGAGGACGGCCATCATTGAATCCAACAAAGGAGATAGTGCATCATATGATATTGATGAACTTCATGGCACCTTGGTGACCCATGAGCTTGAGATGTCAACCCGGAAGGAAATGAAGAAGGATGAAGAAAAAGCAAAAGGCAAGGGGATTGCCTTGGTTGGAAAGAAAGCACAATCCGATGACGAAGATGATGAGGAAATGGCATTGTTCACAAGGAAGTTCAAGAAGTTCTACCGGAAATACAACAAGCCAAAGACCTCCGAATCCAACAAGAATTCTACCAAACGAGAGGTAACTTGTTATAATTGTCAACAAAATGGTCATTATGCTAATGAATGTCCAAGTAGAAAGAAGGCGGAAAGAAGAAAGCTTTAATGGCCACATGGAGTGATAGTGACTCCGATGAAGAAGTAGCAAACCTTTGTCTAATGGCTCTTGAAGATGGAGATGAAGATGATGAGGGAGGAACAAGTAAGAGGTCCAATACTTGGTATCTCGATAGTGGATGCTCAAGACATGTGACGGGTGCCAAGAACTTGTTCTTGTCACTAAAAGCTAAAAGTGGAGGAAGTGTCACCTTTGGAGACAATAGCAAAGGAATCATTGAAGGCATTGGCTCAATTGGTAACTCTAACTCTACTATTATTGATGATGTTCTTTATGTCAAAGGACTTAAGCATAACCTTCTTAGCATAAGTCAATTATGTGATAAAGGTTATGAAGTCTCATTTGCATCACTTCATTGCACCGTATCATACACTCATGACAAATCCATTAAATTCATTGGTTATAGAAGTGAGAATGTGTACAAGGTTGATTTGGATAATCTCTCTTCTCAAAATGTAAAATGCCTTGTAACATTGAATGATAACAAAAATGTGTTATGGCATAGACGACTTGGTCATGTTGGATTGAGCACCATTGGTAAAATTCAAAAACTTGATCTTGTTGTTGGATTGCCTAACCTTGATTTACAAGTTGATTCTATTTGTGATGCTTGTCAACTAGGAAAGCATACTAGAGAATCTTTCAAAAATAAAAATATTATCTCCACTTCTATGCCACTTGAATTGCTTCATTTAGACTTGTGTGGTCCTTCAAGAACAACTAGTCTAGGTGGAAAATCTTATGCATTTGTCATTGTGGATGATTTCTCTAGATTCACTTGGACATTGTTCTTAGCCCATAAAGTGATGCCTTTGAGAATTTCAAAATATTTGCAAAAAGAGTTGAGAATGAGAAAACTCTTTCAATAAAAAGTATCCGTAGTGACCACGGAACCGAATTTGAGAATGAAAATTTTATAAACTTTTGTGATGACAAAGGCATTGGTCACAACTTTTCTTGTCCTAGGACACCTCAACAAAATGGTGTTGTTGAAAGGAAGAATAGGACATTAGTGGAAATTGCACGTACTATGCTATGTGAATATTCACTTCCAAAATATTTTTGGGCCGAGGCAATGAGCACCGCATGTTATATCATTAATCGTTCATCAATAAGGCCAATTCTCAAGAAAACTCCATATGAATTATGGAGGGGGAGAAAGCCTAACATTTCTTACTTCAAGGCTTTTGGTTCAAAGTGCTTCATTCACAACAATGGTAAGGATAACCTTGGTAAGTTTGATGCCAAATCGGATGATGGTATATTTCTTGGTTATTCTAATACTAGTAAAGCATATAGAGTTTTTAATAAACATAATCTTATTGTTGAGGAATCTATTCATGTTATATTTGATGAGACTAACCCTCGAGTATCGAGAATTTCCATGGATGGTGATGATGAAGAATTTCTTGAGCAAAGAAGAGAGTCAACCACCCTTGAGAACTTTAGTGGTGACAAAGAAGAACAAAGAATGGAGTCAAGTAATTCCAAAGAGGATGGGGAACTTCCAAAGGATTGGAAAACCACCAAGGATCATCCCATGGATCTCATAATCGGTAGTCCATCAAAAGGGGTAAAAACTCGATCCTCATATATCAATATTTGTAATCATCTTGCTTTCATTTCTCACATAGAGCCTAAGGACATTAATGATGCATTGCTTGATGATTCTTGGATCTTGGCTATGCAAGAGGAACTAAATCAATTCAAAAGAAATAAAGTTTGGAATCTTGTACCTAGGCCTTTGATCAATACCATAATTGGAACAAAATGGGTATTTAGAAATAAAATGGATGAACATGGGACGATTATTCGAAACAAGGCTAGGTTGGTAGCTAAAGGATATTGCCAAGAAGAGGGCATAGATTTTGATGAAACATATGCACCCGTTGCTCGCTTAGAATCCATTCGCATGTTACTTGCTTTTGCTTGCTTTAAAGATTTTAAGCTCTTTCAAATGGATGTCAAGAGTGCCTTCTTGAATGGTGATTTGAAAGAAGAGGTGTATGTTGATCAACCACCCGGCTTTGAGGATCCACATTTCCCCGACCATGTTTTTAAACTTGATAAAGCTTTGTATGGTTTGAAACAAGCTCCTAGAGCTTGGTATGAAAAACTATCTTCATTCTTAACCAAGAATAGCCTTACAAGAGGAAAAGTGGATATTACTTTATTTACCTTAATTAAGGGAAATGATTTACTTATTGTTCAAATATATGTTGATGATATCATATTTGGTGCCACTAATGAATCTTTGTGCAAGGAGTTTTCTAAATTGATGCAAGATAATTTTGAAATGAGTATGATGGGAGAACTCAACTACTTTCTTGGATTGCAAATCAAACAATGCAAAGATGGAATCTTTATAAGCCAAGGAAAGTATGTCAAAGATATGCTAAAGAAATTTGGAATGGATAATACGAAAAGTGCATCAACACCAATAAGCTCATCAACCAAGCTTGACAAGGATGAACAAGGTAAACCAATTTGTCAAAAGCTTTATAGGAGTATGATTGACTCTTTGCTTTATTTAACGGCTAGTAGGCCGGATATTATGTTAGTGTTTGTTTATGTGCTAGATTTCAATCATCCCCAAAAGAATCACACTTGTTCGCCTTAAAACGCATTTTTAAATATCTTACAAAAACTCCAAATCTCGGCTTGTGGTATTCTAGAAACTCTTTCTTTGATTTGAAAGCTTATTCCGATGCCGATTTTGGAGGATATAAGGTGGAAGGAAAAGCACTAGTGGTACTTGTTTCTTTCTCGGTAATAGCTTGGTATCTTGGTTTTCCAAAAAGCAAAATTGTGTTGCACTCTCAACAACCGAAGCCGAATATATGGCCGCCGGTAATTGTTGTGCACAAATCTTGTGGATGAAAAGCCAATTACTTGATTATGGGCTAGATGTTTCAAAAGTTCCAATTTTTTGTGATTACACTAGCACCATATGTTTATCTAAAAATCCAATTCAACATTCTCGGACTAAGCATATCGATATAAGGCACCATTTTATTCGTGACCATATCGAACAAAATGATGTTGAATTATTTTATGTTAATACCAAGGATCAAATTGCCGATATTTTTACAAAACCACTAGATGAAAACACTTTTATTTTTCTTCGTGGTGAATTGGGTATGATTGAACTTTGAGCATGTTTGCATACCTTAAGAAATGATATCATATTTAGGGGGAGCTACTCTACTTCATCATTTGCATAGAGCAATTGTAAAATTCATTTACATAAATTAATTATGTTTAATGAATTTTGTAGCTCAACATTTAATTTCAAAAGTGCATATTGAAATCACCTTTAAAAATCACATTGTGAATTATTGTGTTTTTGAGATTATGTGATTTATTTTTGTTGTTAGATGATATAATGTTAGATAGATTTATCAAAAATAAATTTTTGGTCCAAAAATTGACTCAAAATATGGCCAAACCATCGCCTCAGCATTCTGTGCGCAGCGCCCCGTCCGTGGCTCGCATCGCCTCAAACGATGGCAAGCATCGCCTCGGGCGTTCTCTATCGCCTCAGGCGTTCTCCAGATTGCCTCAGGCGATCTCGGTTTTTATAGTCTGAAAGCTACGGCTTTTGCTCATTTTTTCTGCAACATTTCGTGTTTTTCACCCATAATTCGAGCTTTCTTCATAATTGTTTAATCCGATCAATCCTAAGCTTTTCCCAACCATCAATTTCACTTTCCAAACAACAATTCTTCCAATTGGAAATTTTGCAACCCTAACCCCTTTTCTCAAAAAATCGAAAATTTGTGCAATTATCTCAAATTTCTTGCTCAATGTCTCGAAGCAACCGAGAAGAAGGAGAATCAAGCCAAAGGAGACGCTCTAATCGATCTACTAGGAATTATATGGGTCCTTCCCTTGATGGTAAGCCAATTCCGGAAGATTATCTTACTCGTAAATTATATCCGGGTTATGTATTTGATTTTGATTTCCTTAGAACTTCCCAGCTCCCTATTCTAGATTGGATTCAATTCCAACGTTGGGAAAAATTTTTCAAACCTCCTAGGAAGAACGATTTTTGGTATCCATCCATGATTCATTCGTCTATGCCAATCTTGAATTGTTTGAGGGTGATGGTGAATTAACTATCAAAATCATTGTTTGCAATCGCCCAATTGAATTCACTAGCACTGAATTAGGACACATTCTTCGCATTCCTTCGGAGGGTCCAGCTAAATTTGCTCTAGCTACTTGGCCTAATGATGGGGTATGCGATCCTGCCCAAGCCTTGTATCTCATATTTGGCCGAACTCCCCAATGTCCAAACCAATCTTTTCTTGTGAATTTTATTTCTACGAACTACCAAATCCTTCACAAGATAGTGATCACCTCGATGATCCCTCGGGATGGTGATCGTCTTAGGTTGAAATTCTCTGATGTACACTTGATGTATTACATCATTACCATGACCCCCTTCAATCTTCCAAGATTCATTGTCCAAATCTTTAAGAACACCGCCCATAATCCTAAAAAGGTTATTCTCCCATTCGGCCGTGTCTTAACAAAGATTTTCCTTCATTTCAACCTCCCTTTCAATGACAATGAGAAAATCCCTATCAAGTCCAAGGACACCTTCAATCTTAGGTGTTTTCTGTTTAACAAAATTTCTTGGAATCCGTTTACTTCCTGTTGGGTTAATGATCCGGGGAACTTGCTCTTAGCTTTCAATCCTAAAGACCATCCCTCATTACCCATTGATAGGATGACTAGTGCTCAAAGACTTCATTTTCCTTTTTTGATTGAACCAAACCAAGATGAGCCACCAATTCAACATCAATCTCCCTCTACCTTTGATGACATGATGAATATTGGGGCGGATATTCCGGCTCCTGATAGTCATCAACCTCATTCTTCCTTTGAATTCAATCCCGACGCATTTACTTTCTTTACTTCTCAGTTCCAAACACTTCGTGAGGAAATGAACTCTCAATTTCAATCCTTGAGAGTCGACATAAATTCTCAATTCCATTCACTTCGAGATGATGTTGCGTCTCTTCGGGCTTACCAAGACTCCTCGAGAGAAGATTTGTCGTATTTACGACATGAAGTGGATGCTCTTCGTTCTCAGTTTTCCAGTGCCCACATGGACGAGGATCCTAATCACGGGAATGATGGTGATGGTGATGGTGGCATGGATTGAGTTGTATTTTTTTGTGTTTTTTAGATTTTATCCTTTTGTAATTGTTTGTAAGGATTAAATGGTTTAATTGATGTTGGAATTAGTTTATTGTGTATGTTGAATGGATTTTAAGTTGTTGATTGGATTGTGAGTTGATTTTGTATTACTTGGATGGCTTTATAGTTTATTCAATTTTTAAAGGAAACTATGTCCAATTTTCTTAAAAATCCTTTACCTTTTTTATTCTCAGAAAAAGGGGGAGAATGTATGTGTAAACTTGGTGTAAACTTGATTGTTGAAATGATTTTTTTTTTCAACCTAATTGTTTTTACAACTTGTGACACATTTTGTAAAAGGTGATAAAAATGCACATTGAAACATTGTTTATCATTGCATTCATTAAGGGGGAGTTTAAACTCTCTATGCATTGCATTGTTATAAGCTTTATTTTCTTTCAAGTTTACAAGGTTTTGTGATCATCAAAAAGGGGGAGATTGTTGCGCCTTAAAACACTACAACTCTTATTCCTCTTTTTTAAATAAAATTATCGATTTTTGTTTTGATGATTACAAAACCTATGCAGTTTGTACTAATGGTTTTTATTGAGTATGCAGCATAAGTTATGATCAAATTTGAAGATTGTCAAAGTATTGAAATGCCAAAGAAAAATTATAATTTGGAACACACGGATCGCCCCAGGCGATGAGTGCCATCGCCCCAGGCGATGGGTGCCAGGCGACGCATCGCCACTCCCATCGACAGAGGCGATGGCTAGGCGAGCATGCAAGGAAGATCGCCCCAGGCGATGATGACCATCGCCTGAGGCGATGGCAACCATTTGACACTTCGCCCCGCACATCGACTGACGCGATGCCGAGGACCGCGCGCATAGACTGAACGCCTGAGGCGATGGCAAGAACACCTGAGGCGATTGATCGATCGTTTGAGGCGATGTCCACTTCGTTTGAGGCGATGAAAAGTTTTGCATTTTTGAGGCTACAGCTTTTATTTTCGGTGGGGATCGCCTGAGGCCATCCTTACATCGCCTGAGGCGATCGGAGCATTTTTTGATCGTTGGAACGCGGCGATGGTGATCGCCCGAGGCGATGTCCGAGGTGATCGAGGAGTGATTTCAGCCTTATGTGTAGCAACGGCTAGTAGGAGCCTAGGGGGCTTCCTACACTATAAATATGGGTGTTTTGGATCATTTTGAAGAAAAGAAACAAGGGTATAAACTACAAGAAAGTTGTGTGCAATCAAAATCATTCTAGCATTGCAAACTTCATACATTTGTATTGTATTGGAGTTTGTAATTTACTTCTTGTGTGTGATCTTTTGATTCTTCTTGTTGGCACACCGTGAAGGTGTGATTTGATTATTGTAAAGGTCCTCCAACACCGACGCAAGTTGGAAAATTGTATAAGTCGCCAATAAGTGAAGTTGGTGCAAGGTTGTGGCTATCCTTGGAGCCCTTAAGGCCAAGAAGAAGTTGTTCTAGTGGATCCTCGGTTGGACGTTTTCTAGCCGGGAAGAGGAGACGTAGGCGATTCATCGCCGAACTTCTATAACAAATTCTCATCTTCTTTATCGCTTTATTTATATTACGCATTTACTTTATTTTATTATATTGTTTATTGTTCGATTGACAACTAGTCTTCCACAGCGCAAACTCAATTTTTGCAAATTCATTTTAAAACGCTAAAGTAGCCTAGGAACCTCATTCACCCCCCCCCTCTTAGGTTCCAACAGAGGTTGTATTTCAGACCGAGCTGACACCATCAACACAGTCTGGGTTTTGAGCCTCCCATGACAGAAAGCTGGATGACCACCATCCTAAAGTATCTGCAGAAATTCGAGCTACCTACGGACAAAAATGAAGCAAGGAGGGTGAACAGACAGGCTTTCAGATTTGTCTTGGTCAGGGATACTTTATACAAGAGATCTTTTGCTGGGCCTCTGCTCAGGTGCCTGACCGAGGAAGAGGCTAAATACGTGCTTCGCGAGATACACGAGGGTTGCTGTGGAGATCACCTGGGGAGCTTAGCCCTGACCCAAAAAACTCTCCTGGCCGGTTACTTTTGACTGCGGAGAGACACAGTGCAAATTGTGGCTACTTGTGAGGGCTGCCAGAGGCATGGTGAATTCCAATCACAGCCGACTCAGTTCATGAAATCCATGGTAGCACCTTGCCCATTCGACCAGTGGGGGATGGATATTGTGGGACATTTCCCCATCGTCCCAAGGCAGAAAAAGTTCCTAATAGTGGCTGTGGATTACTTTTCGAAGTGGGCTGAGGCAGAAGCCCTAACACAGATTACTAAGGAAGACGTGTTGAACTTCTTATGGAAGAATATCGTATGTCGGTTTGGAGTACCGAGGAGGTTGATTTCTGACAATGGGAGACAATTCCAAGGGCGGAAGCTGACAGCCTAATGCCAGGAGATGAAGATCGAGCAGACCTTCACCTCCGTGGCCTATCCTCAAAGCAATGGGCAGGCGGAAGTCACTAACCGATCTATTGTGCAAGCGCTGAAGGCAATGTTGTATGGAGTAGGGAAAGACTGGGCTGATGAACTTCCGAGTGTATTATGGGCCTACCAAACTATGCCCCGAACCCCTACGGAGGAGACACCCTTCAGTATGGTCTATGGTTCAGAAACAGTCTTGCCAGCAGAGATAGGAGCTACCTCGGCTAGGGTACAAGCTTATGACAATGACAACGATGAACGTCAAGCTTTAGACCTAGGGAGAGGGAGGGTGTCAATTGGGATGGAGTCGTATCGAAACAAAGTAATCAAGGCCTATAACAAAAGAGTGGTGCCTCGAAGTTTCTAGGTCGGAGACCTTGTACTCAAAAAGGTTCAGCCAGCGGAAGTCGGGAAACTTGACCCTGAATGGGAATGACCTTACAAGATAGTTCAAAAGTTGAGCTCTGGGGCATACTACTTGGAGGACGCGGAGGGAAGAAAATTGAAGAGGCCCTAGAATGCTTTTCACCTCAGGAAATATTACTCTTAAGCACGTGTATTTCTTTTTACGTATTTGCTCATATCCGCAAGTTCTTATTATGAAGCATTATTCTGAAGTATTGTCCTATGAGTAACCTAAAAAAAAAGTCAAGGTCCGCCTTGACTAAGAAAATAGTCCAGGCCTACCCTAACTAACAAAAAGTCCAGGTCCGCCCTGACTAAGAAAATAGTCCATGTCCTTCATGACTAACAAAAAGCCCAGGCCCGCCCCGACTAAGAAAATAGTCCAGGTCCGCCCTGACTAACAAAAAGCCCAGGTCCGCCCCGACTAAGAAAATAGTCCAAGTTCGCCCTGACTAACAAAAAGTCCAGGTCCGCCCTGACTAAGAAAATAGTCCAGGTCCGCCCTGACTAACAAAAGTCCAGGTCCGCACTGACTAACAAAAAGTTCAGGTCCGCCCTGACTAAGAAAATAGTACAGGCCCGCCCTGACTAAGAAAATAGTCCAGGTCCGCAGCCCTGACTAACAAAAATTCCAGGTCCGCCCTGACTGCTTAAGCCCAGGTGTATGCAGCCCTGACATTTTATTAGCACATGTCCGCCCTGGTTGTTCAAGCAAGTGTGAGGCTATGGCAGCCCTGTTGCATATTTTGTACGGATCGGGACGTTTATCTATTAATGGGTTGAGTCGAGTTCTATTTGCCTAGCGTACTCGTATTCATTCTCTGGAGCTCAGATCGGGAGAGCATTATCGGCTCATATTTGTTATATCTGAAGCTATCGGGCGACCTTAAGTCCTCAGTTTATTATTCCTAGAGTTTAGGACAGACAAGTTGTGAAGTCCTGCTCGGATAACGGGTCATCCTTGTCACTAAAACTCATGTGTATGAGGATGGCACAAATGTATTGCTTAAGATCCGCCCTGGGCTATGAAAGTACGCGAAATAAGTAAATAAGCGAAACTTTTCATTAAACAAAAAAAGGGGGAAATACAATCCGGTTCAAATCATTCCCTATCTACAAAGTAGGGAGGAGTCGTGGCCACTATAGCGTTGAGGTCCAGAAAATCATCGGGATCTTGATCATCGAGAGGAAAGCCCTGAGCTTTGAATTGGTCATTGCAGCCCTCAAAACCAAGGTCAAGAAACCAGAACGCCTTCGACGCATGGAGCCTCTTGAATTCCTCCGATTTCAGGAAAGTGTCTTTCCGCCCGGCCTCCCCAACTACATAAGCATCTAACTCAGATCAGAGGTTACTTAACTCTGCAGTAGTGTTGGTCAAGGCCATATCTTTTTCCGACAAAACAGAGCGGAGTCATTCTACCTCAGCACGATACTTGGCCAATTACGTCTCTAATAAAATATATAATACAATAATATTATCACTATTTAAAAATATGATATAATAATAATATTTATATTTTTAAATAATAATAATATTAGAATAATGTATATAATATAAATAATAATAAACATATGATACTAATAATAATATAGTATTATATATATATAATATTAATATATATACATATATAAATATGTAATAATAATAAAATAACAATAAATAGTAAATGATTAATATATATATACACAACATTAGATTAGATAATAATAATAATAATTAGAATTAAGTTACAGGAAGTAAGCTGAAATTTTTGGCAGAAAATGATATATATGTCATTTTATTTGAAAGTGAGATTAAATTGAGATAAATATAATGTGATAACTTTTGTTTAAAATCAAAACAAATATGAGATAAAAATTAACTTAAGGATACGATAAAAGTTAAAATTGAAACAATCACTACCTGACAGTATATTGTCTTGAATTTTGAAATTTCTATAACTAATATATCACTCATATTCTAAATCCCTCAACATTGTTCAATATCATCGGTTATCATGACTAAATTTTCGATCACATTTCTATACACATGATCTTATAAACTTCAATATATATATATATATATATATATATATTCTTGTTTCTTGGTCCTACACAATATCAGGTCCATATAAACATTTTTTTCTAAATTTCCGTACCTCAATCATAAATTATGTAAAATTCTCTTGTGGTTCAGAGCACTATAATGATGAGATTATATTTATTGTTAATTTTAATTTAACAGTCAACATCATAATCTATTCAAGTGAACCCTTAAATTAATAAAAAAAAAATAAGAAAAAATAAATCATTACTTCACCCGCCATTATCAATACTTCGAATTTTTTTACCGTAATGCAATGATTATTTCTCAAACTTAAAAATCTGGCAGAAATATGAGTCTCTTCTAAGTAACGAGGAACAACACGTGAAAGTTTAGCTAAGTGAGGACGTACCACTAGGAGGACTAGCTGGGTATGAGCTCATCCTGTAGCGCCTGAGTACGTCCTCTCGGATCAGGACGGTCGTGTCAAATCGTCGACCCCTTATGGCAGATGTAACCCTCTGGTAGAAGATGTCATCTTTGTACCGGTAGGGGAGGGGGCGACTCTCAGGAAGGGAATCCCTCCAAGCCATATGGCAGGACCAAGGAAGGGGGGTTTGGCGAAGAAGTAAATTTCTTTCCATCCCTTGTGGGAGCTCGGGATCTTCTCCAAAAACTTACACGATGGGCTGGCTCCGAAGTAAAACAGGCTGGGGAATGTGGTATTCTTGACATGAAAAATATATTGAAGAAGAGTAGGAGAGAAAGGAAGGTTCGGTGATTGAATTAGAGCAGCCGTGTCTGCCATGATCTGGAAAGAATTGAGGCTAAGCTGGCTGAGGGACAAGCAGAAGAAAATTTGAGACCTCATGGTATAGGGAAGCGCAGTCCACTTGTCAACTGCTCAATAAAAAAGGGAAAAAATCCAACGAGGAGAAGATGAGGACGGTCCCCCAGCCCGGGTATTCGTATTTCGTGATCGGGGGAATAAAGTGAGAACGGAGCAGAGGCTCAGCCTCAACAAAAACTCGGGAGCTGAGAACCTCATACCACGGGAGCCCGGCTTGAACCAGATCTCGAGGATCAACCTCGGAAATTTGTGGCGGCGGGTCGTTTCTAGGCTGAGGAGGAACTTGAAGAAGAGGTATGGAGGTGACGATTTCCTTCGCAAGACCGCTACGGGTCGGGGAGCCGAAAAGCCCCGAGCCCGAGGCTTCTTCAGCCGACCCCAATAGAGCGGCCCCAGAAGTGGACGAGGTCGAGTTCGACATAAATAAATAAAAAATAAAAAAAAGAGAGATCGAAGGCGAGGGACTTACAAAAGTGGTGCAAATGACGAGGAGGGTAGGAAGAAGCGGGCAGCGTGAAAAAGTGGTGCAAATGAAGATGAGGGGGAATTTATAGGTAACTACGAGAGTGGGCCGTTTGGGCCAAGCGTCTCGAGCGCGGATGTGGACGCTTCGCAGCCTCGTTGATTGGTGCGTACATCAACGGTCACATCTTGCTGACAACCTGTCTTATCAAGATTGAAAATTTGAATATCTGACAACTCAGTTCGGGTTTCGGGGTAAATGAGTAGTCGAGAACAACGCTACTCTAGCTCGACTAGAGGGGGATACTCATGATACCCCTATAAGGGTCAGTACAGGCCTCGACCCTAACTGCTTTGGTATAACCCGACCCAACTTCGCCGTTCATGGCCACGTCATCAGCTCGTCATGTCCTAAGCTTGGCACCATCAGCTCGGTACTTCCTAAGCTTGGCATGTCCTCAGCTCAGCATGTCCTCAGCTCAGCATGTCCTCAGCTAGGCACGTGTCCTTCACTCCACATGATCACAGGTCGTCCCAGCCCAGACTGGAAAGAGGACAACCTTGCATAGTGATCAAGACTGTACCCGGGCTGGTATCCCGACCTTAAGCAATTCCCCTAGCTTCTTCGGCGTTGGCTAAGTGACATCGTGAGCACTAGTGTGGTCCCTCTGATCCGAGTTGTCTAAAACAGAATTTTATTCTGTACCTCTATCATAAATTATGTAAAATTTTCTTGTGGTTCAGAGCACTATAATGATGAGATTATATTTATTGTTAATTTTAATTTAACAGTCAACATCATAATCTATGTCAGTGAAACCTTAAATTAATTAAAAAAAAAGAAAAATAAATCATTACTTCGCCCGCCACTATCAATACTTCGAATTTTTTACCGTAGTGTAATGATTATTTCTCAAACTCAAACTTAAAAATCTGGCAGAATTATGAGTCTCTTCTAAGTAACGAGGAACAACACGTGAAAGTTTAGCTAAGTGAGGACGTACCAGTAGGAGGACTATCTAGTATGAGCTCATCCTGTAGCGCTTGAGTACGTCCTCTCGGATCAGGACGGTCGTGTCAAATTGTCACCCCTTATGGCAGATGTACCCCTCTGGTAGAAGATGTCATCTTTGTACCGGTAGGGGATGGGGCGACTCTCAGGAAGGGAGTCCCTCCAAGCCATAGGGCAGGACCAAGGAAGGGGGGCTTGGCGAAGAAGTAAGTTTCCTTCCATCCCTTGTGGGAGCTCGGGATCTTCTCCAAAAACTTACACGATGGCCTGGCTCCGAAGTAAAACAGGCCTGGGAATGTGGTATTCTTGACATGAAAAATATATTGAAGAAGAGTATGAGAGAAAGGAAGGTTCGGTGATTGAAATAGTGCAGCCGTGTCTGCCATGATCTGGAAAGAATTGGGGCTAAGCTTGCTGAGGGACAAGCAGAAGAAATTCGAGACCTCCTGGTATAGGGAAGGTATAGGGAAGCGCAGTCCTTTTCTCAAATAAAAAAGGGAAAAATCCAACGGGGGGAAGATGAGGATGGTCCCCCAGCCCGGGTATTCGTATTTCGTGATCGGGGGAATAACATGAGAACGGAGCAGAGGCTCAGCCTCAACCAAAACTCGGGAGCTGAGAGCCTCATACCACGGGAGCCCGGCTTGAACCAGATCTCGAGGATCAACCTCGAAACTTTGTGGCGGCGGGTCGTTTCTAGGCTGAGGAGGAACTTGAAGAAGAGGTATGGTGGTGACGATTTCCTCCGCAGGACCGCTACGGGTCGGGGAGCCGAAAAGCCCCGAGCCCAAGGCTTCTTCAGCCGATCCCAATTGAGCGGCCCCGGAAGTGGACGAGGTCGAGTTCGACATAAATAAATAAAAAATAAAAAAGAGAGAGATCGAAGGCAAGGGACATACAAAAGTGGTGCAAATGACGAGGAGAGTAGGAAGAAGCGGGCAGCGTGAAAAAAGTGGTGCAAATGAAGAGCAGGGGGAATTTATAGGTAACTAAGAGAGTGGGCCGTTTGGGCCAAGCCCATTCGAACGACGGGGATCGAGGGATGTCAAGCGTCTCGAGCGCGGATGTGGACGCGTGGCAGCCTCGTTGATTGGTGCGTACATCAACGGTCACATTTTGCTGACAACCTGTCTTATCAAGATTGAAAATTTGAATATCTGACAACTCAGTTCGGGTTTCGACGTAAACGAGTAGTCGAGAACAACGCTACTCTAGCTCGACTAGAGGGGGATACTCATGATACCCCTATAAGGGTCAGTACGGCCTCGACCCTAACTGCAAGGGGTATAACCCGACCCAACTTCGTCGTTCATGGCCACATCATCAGCTCGTCATGTCCTAAGCTCAGCACGTCCTAAGCTCTGCATGTCCTCATCTCGGCACGTGTCCTTCACTCCACATGATCACAGGTCGTGCCAGCCCAGACTGGAAAGTGGACAGCCTTGCATAGTGATTGAGACTGTACCCGGGTTGGTATCCCGACCTTAAGCAATTCCCCTAGCTTCTTCGGCGTTGGCTAAGTGACATCGTGAGCACTAGTGTGGTCCCTCTGATCCGAGCTGTCTATAACATAATTTTATTCCTGACAGAGGATCACTCGCAAATGCGCCAATCAGAGAGTGCCTAATATTCAAAGAATATCTTCTAATACTGTCAGGATCTCGTAGGTGGAGCCTCGTACAAGAGCTACAATATTTGTATGTGGTCCCCCCCTCTGGGACATCGATTCCCCGTTGAGTGCTCACGATGGTCCCCCAAAGCCCCCACAGGCCATTGCATGTCGTTTCTCTCATCGTCCCAGTATATATATGTATATATATATATATATATGTGTGTGTGTGTGTGTGTGTGTGGATGAGGCATCAGGTTTGAAAGAAGGATCCTCTCTCTGCTATTTTTTCTTGCCTAAAGTTTTTATTCCCTATCCTATATTAACTTGATCATCGGAGGGCCCCACAGGAGAACCTTCTCCGGCTCCCTTCTAACCCTTTTTCTTTTAGGACAGCTCATCTCCGGAGGGGGAAGAACTATTGTTCACCTACGAAAACACCATATCAAAATTTCAGGTAACAACACTAAATTCAAAGTAGAGTAATACTATATTAATTAGGATCATAAAATTTTATTTGATAGTTTTTATTTATGAAATATGTTGTGAATGTGTAATATTGGCTTCAGGTATGTATTATATGGACTTCAAATTAAAAAAGAGAGAAAAAAAGAAAATTAGTGTTAATTATTTTTTAACAATCTAATGTAAAGCACATAGAGGTATGCATTTAAAAAAGAAAAAAAAGAAAAGATGTGATTTAGGTCGCAACCCACATGTCAATAAGTTGACTCCCAAAAATTGCATTTTGGAACCCCATAAAATTATATTTACACCCATTAAATTTATGTTGCCATTTTTTATGTTACTATTTTTTGCTCAAATAAATAAAAGTTCTAGATTCGTCCATGCCGCATGTGTCTCCTCATCTGACTAGTTGACCTGACTAAACGAGGATCATCTCATTTTTATAAATGCGCCAATGTTCCTTGAAGAGTGAGATGTACAACTTGATATATTATAGCTTGCCAAGTGATCGCGCCCACAAACACGTAAAAGTTCCTTAAAGAGTTGGATGTACAACTTGATTTCCATGTACAATGAAATGCTTTGAGTTGTGCACGCAAGATTTGAGACCGCCAACATGGGACCGTTCAACTCCGAAATACTGCTCTTTACTTTAACATTTAGGGCTGCCAATCTGAAATTGCACGATGCAAGATTGAGAATGCCAACCACTCCAACTCTAGTCTGCTCAACTTTGAAATGATGAAATTTGAGACGACTGATTTCTTGACTGCTCGAGTTATGTACTGTCCTAGAACTTTAGAATTTATGAACTGCACGATAATACAATATCTCATATTGTCGGTGCAATTGCATTTTGAGATTGTGTCACACTCGATCATTTCATGATGCCTTTGCCACAAACTCTAATGTTGCCATTAGCTTGGCCACTTAACCACCTCTTCGAATGACCGAACACGAATACACTTATTCAAACTTAAGATATTCGACTTGATTTTGTTCATTTACATATATAGTCTAGACTCAATAGAATACTAAATCCCTTTTTAAAAGTTTCCAAATATTATTGACAATCCCAAGAAACTTCCTTAGCCCAATGTTCTATTATTGATCATCCAAAGAAAATTTCTTAATTCATCTTCAACCACAAACTTTATTTTACGTAGTTTTTGCATCAAAATAGTGCAATTTTTTTACCAAATACAAAAGTCATCTCCAACTCATATATTTCAAACTTTACTCTATAAAAAATATTCTCTAGAATATTCCTTTTAATTCATTCATATATTTATTTATAAATCTAAGTTTAAATAATTTATTGATTAAATTTAATTTATTTAAATAAAAAAGTAAGTTTATTTAAATATTTAATATAATTGGATTGAATTTAACAATTAATTAATTAATTTTTATTAATTTAATCTAATATAATAATTAATTTACACATTCTATATTAATTAAACAATACACTGACATCATAAAAAATAATTTGATAGATATTAATTTGTTTTGCTTGAATTGATTTTTTTATATTTATTAACTTAAATAACTTCTAAAGTTATTGTGTATATAAATTTCATGATTATTTGAAACAATTTAATATATATTTTTTTATTTTTAACAAGTTTTATGTCATATAATAACTAATAAATTTAATTTTTATACATATTTACTATAAATAATTAATTATAAAATTACAATACTATGAATATACTATTTTAATTTATTTATAAATTATCAAGATTATTATATAAATTTTTAACAAAAAAATAAATAATTTAAAAATAATAAAAGCAAAATAATAAATAATAATATCATTTAGAAAACAAAAAAAAGTAAAAGTAGGCGAAGCCAGAAATATCATAGCTACAGTGCTGCCACACTATCCTAAAAAACTTAATTTTTTTAATCATTTCAAATTTTTTTAGTCCAACCAACCATTGGATATAATGATCAATTTATATCCCAAAATTAGATGAATTAGCCAGATCAATGTGTCAATTTTTTTTTCTTGCACTCAATTTAAAAATCAACTATTGTCGATAATATGTCTTATGTGTTAGGATGCAGGGACACTAACACGACGAGACAAATTTTCAAAATTTTCAGGATACGATACGGCTGAGATCTGTATATTTTTATACATATTATACTTGTACTATATTACAAAATACGAAAATTAACATTTTTAAAATTTTAAAAATATGTAAAAGCAATAACATTCTTACTAATTAAAGAATCATATAAATAAATTCATGTCAATGGAATTAACACCAAATGCATTTTATCTCAATTAACGTAAAGTTTAACAAGTACGTCTAAATAAAATATTAACAGAAAAAATTTTCTTATCAAATTCAAGAAGCATATAAATAAATGTATGTCACTGAAATCATCATAATATAACACATACTTCAGTTAACATAAAATTTAACAAACACGTTCAAATTTCATTTTAGTAAAAAAACTTTTCAAATTGTACAATTAATTCTTAAAAATGTCATTTTTGTGTCGGACACACCCGTCGGTCGTGTCCTACAAGGATGTCCGAATTTATTTATTTTTAAAATGTGGACATGATACGTGTCCAAGGAGTGTCCGAGAGGTATCAATATCCTAAAAATTTTACATTAAACTGAATAGTTTTTAGAAGTATATGTGCATCATATCTTATGTGATACTTGCAATTTATGCTAAAAAATCAAGAAATTAATATAATTTTTAGAATAATGTATACGACGTCGTTCTCAGGGTTAATATTAAACCTTGGCATTGAAAACCCCAAAACCTCTGGACCCGAATACAACACCGAATGGCCACCGCCGCCGCCACCGTTTCCTTCCTCCGACCACCGCAGCTCAGCCGTCGAAGTACAACTATTGTATGCCCCAAAACCACATGCTTCCCTCCACCCATCGTTCCTCCTTCTGTGCTCCGAATACGCCGCAGTGCCGCTTCCTCCACCGTTTCCGCCTCCCTCAAGGTACAACTTTAAGTCATTTTCACTAGCGCCTCTCCGATTAAATTTTAGGTCTCTCAATGTGTAGAATTTTCTTTGCTTTTAGGAAAAAAATGGTGGGATTAAGAAGACATGGAGTGACTTGAGCAGCTTGAATTACTGGGTGATTAAAGATTATTACAGACTTGTGAATTCCGTTAATGCCTTCGAACCCCATGTCGAAAAGCTCTCTGATGAACAGGTTTTTATATAATTTTTACGGGACTAGTTGATTCAGTTTTTGTTGGAAGTTTTCTGATAAGTTAAAAGTATTATATTGTAGCTGAGCGCAAAGACCGTGGAATTTCGTCGCAGGTTGAGAGACGGCGAGACGCTAGCTAGTATTCAAGCTGGTGTGGTTTTAATAATCCGTTTTGATGATTTTTACAGTATTCAATGTTTATAATGATCTTCTTCTCAAAAGTGTGATTTTTATGCGTTAATTCCGGGTTATATTTCTCTCTGGGTCTTGAATTTGGTTCTTTTCTTGGAATTAGAGTTCCAGTATGTAATTTCGTGATCTTTTTATGCACTTTTGTAGAGGCTTTTGCAGTGATTCGTGAAGCAGCTAAAAGGAAGCTTGGAATGCGTCATTTTGATGTTCAGGTCCCTTATCCTTTACATAAGTTTTTACTTTTCTTCTTTCTTTGTTCGTTCATGTGTGTGATTCTGTGCATTATTGAATTGAATGCGCCAGAAATATTAAATTTCAAAGAAATTCATGGATCTTTGGATGGAAATAATTTTGGCATTTTACTGCTTTTCATTTAAACGTGTCATTGAGATTAGAAAGAGCGAAAGTTCCTAAGAATTTGAAATTTTGTATGTGTTAGTGCAACTCTTAAATATCATGGTTACCGTTAAACCTTTTTTTGAAACATGAATTCATATAAGAATTTGAAATTTTGTATGTGTTAGTGCAACTCTTAAATATCATGGTTACCGTTAAACCTTTTTTTGAAACATGAATTCATATACTTTGTACCTAGTAGTAGTTTTCAAATCAAATGTATATTTATCTTGTCCCAAACTTTTATCTCAGATTATAGGAGGAGCTGTGCTTCATGATGGGTGCATTGCAGAAATGAAAACCGGAGAAGGAAAAACTTTAGTTTCCACTTTAGGAGCTTATCTCAATGCTCTGAGTGGAGAGGGTGTTCATGGTATGTCTCGTCTATTGTTAGTACTGATAAAATAATCAAATGCTACCCGTTGGAAAACAGTTTAATATTGATGTTTGAAACTGCTAGTTTTTAATCTAGAAGTAATTGTGTAGATAGTGATGTCTTTTTCTTCCAATGTATCACGCACTTGATCAATTCTGTAGTGCTGAATTTGTTGTTGATAATCTGTGGGGATGCATCTTGGGGCTGTTTGAACTTTGTTGTTTACGTTGGACTTAAGAGTACTTAAACATGTGCTTCTGTGACAGTGGTTACAGTTAATGATTACCTTGCTCAACGGGATGCTGAGTGGATGGGTCGCGTGCATCGATTTCTAGGACTCTCCGTAGGACTAATCCAAGTAGGTTGCTTCATATCATATACAGTATTTCGTTGAGTAATACTTTCCAATGGAACCTTATCCTTTTTATCCTATTCTAGAGTTCATTTTTTTATAGAACAAAATTCACTGCTAAAACAAATGCATTAAATGGGACTAAATGTATTTTTAGTCCTGTATGTTTCTTGTGTGGGATTTTGGTTATTATAATTTCAAATCCGCGTCCTCGATCTTTTATGTTTTCTGACATGCAATTTTAGTTCTTATGTTATATCATTCTACTCTTTTAGTCTTTTATTATTATGTTATTAATTATTATTAATATTTTAATATTAAAATTAATAATTTTAATATTTACTTATTAAAATTTATTACTAATTGTATTACTTATTAAAATTTATTAATAATTGTAATATTTATTACAAATATAATATCTAATTATTATTATATAAAAAATATTAATAATTATAATATCTAAAATTTATTAATAATTTTAATATCTGTATAGTTACTATTATATATTAAAATATTTTAACAATTTTTTAATATCCCTATCATTTCCAATTTTGAAATTATTATAATTATTATTAATATCTGTTAAAAATTGTTAATATTTTAAGATCTATACAAATATCGCGTACCAACAGATATTAATAATAATTATAACAAATTTTTTATTGGAAATGATATTAAAACTTAGATAGTATTTGAACAAATTTTGTAATTAAATTCTGGATAATGTTGAGATAGTTTTAAATCAGTCTCCATTCTTAATAATATAATATAGATAAGATAATTTTTTTAATAATTAATTAGAATAATTATTTAAATATGATAAATTTTAATTTTTTACAATTTATAGTTTTTTATAACAATTTTGTGATTGTTATAATTGTTGTTATATATTAACATATTAATAATTTTAAATTAAAATTTAATAATTTAAGTATTAATAATTTAAATATTAAAATTATTAAATTAATAATAACATAATAGTAAAGGACTGAAATTGTAGAGAGATAAAACATAAAAGACTAAAATTGCAGGGGATAAAACATAAAGGACTGAATTGCAGGTGTTAAACCGAAACCGATGACACATAGAGGACCAAAATTGCGGTTTTGAAACTATAAGGATAAAAATCACAAGCACAAGAAACATACAGGACTAAAAATGCATTTCCTCCATTAAATGATAATAGGATTTAGTGATAGCTACAGAAAGAGACAGAAACGCGGAAACAACCTCTTGCATTGCAAAGGAAGGCTGCGTACATTAGGCCCAAAGTGGCCCAACCCCTTCCCGAACCCCGCACCTAGCTGGAGCTTCGTGCACCGGGGTTTGCCATTTTTACAGAAAGAGACAAAAACCAGTGGATTGGTCTATATTCTTCTTGTTTAAATATGCATTGTTACAAATACGTTATTAAAAGTGCTCACATATAGATATTTCCACGTTATTGACCAGATGTGTTTTAGGAACCACAATTGTTATTTATGTATCCCACCCGCAATAAGAGTTTTGATGGTTTTCACAGAGTTCCGAGAGAGCTTCTATCTATATCCTATAGAACCATAAATAAATAAAAGCAGAATTCATCTGTTCAGAATTTGAATTGAAGCGGAGAAATTTTTCGTTTAGTCCTAAGAAATATTAATGCATAAGATTTAAAAATGTCTAACTTCATCCTATAATTGCAGAGAGGTATGGCGCCTGATGAGAGAAGGTCCAACTATAAATGTGATATTACATACACCAATAATTCTGTAAGTTTTAAACAGTTTCGTGAAGTGCATGAACAAATATATGCAGTTTCTTCTTGCTTTAAATCGAATTTAACCACAGTTATGTTTTTTTTGTCATCTGTCAATTTATATGTGGTGAGTACTCTGTTATTCTTTTATTTTTTATTGTCTCAGGAACTTGGTTTTGACTACTTACGAGATAATCTTGCGGCAAGCAGTGAACAGCTGGTGATGAGATGGTATCCGTTAAATGCTATTCTCCATGCTTAGATTGGGTAATCTTGTGGTGACTGATTGCATTTTTTCATCTGGAAACAGGCCAAAGCCCTTCCATTTTGCCATAGTCGATGAAGTGGATTCTGTCCTAATTGATGAGGGACGCAATCCTTTATTGATAAGCGGTGAGGTAATTTGCAGTTATGCAAAGAATCTGCTTAATCTCATGATCCTTTATTGCACCACACCCTTGAGAACCAAAAGAACAAAAAGGAATTAGATGTAAGGGAAAATATTGAAGCACTTGCTCTTTTGAAGGATGTTTGCTGTAGCACTTCGTTTAAAATCCTAATATTCTAAGTCGGATCTTGAAGGATTATCTCGTGTGCTTCTTTTTTCAATTCATTTACTTATGCCAGGCAAGCAAAGATGCCGCACGATTTCCAGTTGCCGCCCGAGTAGCTGAACTGCTGATACGAGGGCTCGTTAGTCCCAATTTCTTTCCTTTTCCATTTGTTTACTTAGATAAGCCTGGTAAATTATATACGAAGTTTTAAATTCTTTTGGTTTAATTAACAGCATTACAGTGTGGAGCTCAAGGATAATTCTGTGGAACTTACTGAGGGAGGAATAGCACTAGCAGAGATGGCTCTGGAAACTAATGACCTATGGGATGAAAATGACCCTTGGGCTAGGTGGATTTTGATCATATTTTCAAATTTTGTTTCTCAGTTCCATTTTCTAGAGAATAATATATTCTTAGTTACTTGACTTACAACATTATTCAATTCTATCTATTGTACCACTCCACTTATTAAACGCCTCAATAAGGCAGAAATGGAGGAACGGCGTCGACGCAGTCTTTGCTATAATTGTGATGAAGAATATACACCGCGGCATCAGTGCAAAAAACTTTTCTTGATCAAGGGTTTGGACGAACCATTGACGGATAGCGAGCTTCAGATTACAGATGAAGAAGATGTGGAGATTTTCCTTACATGCAATCACCGAACATGGGAAATCGCAGACAATGCAAGTGTTTGGTACTATCAGCAACACCTCCCTCAGGGTTCTGATTGATTCGGGTAGAGCACACATTGTTTCCTCCACGCAGATCTTGCCAAATCAATGGGTCTGCCATTCCACAGCAAACCCGGGTTACGTGTCAAAGTGGCAAACGGTCAACCGTTGGATAGTGCAGGGATTTTCCAGGACGTCCCCCTACACCTAGGAGGCAATCTATTTACCATCAAATTTTTCCTCCTTAACCTGGGCAACTTTGGTGCTTCTTGGGGGTTAATTGGTTACATACACTGGGAACAATCCACTGGGACTTCAATCAAATGAGCATGCAGTTTCACAAGGATGGGCACCCCATCGCCCTACAGGGCCTTCGGTCAGATTCTAATTCACTGATGAATTTTAGGGTTGCACACCAATGAACATCACGATAGGGTTAGGGATGAAGAAGATTTTATTTCATCACTAATTTTTCTGATATATCAATTTACAATCATTCCAAAATATATATAGAAAAAACCTATACAAATCATATCTCACAAAATCCCATAAAACTAGTAGGAGATAATATCCTACCAAACTTAATTAAATCAAATCCTAATCTAATCAAATCTTTCCATATTTTCTACAAATCAAATCTTTCCATATTTTCTACACTCCCCCTCAAGTTGGTGAAAAAATATCTATCATTTCCAACTTGCTGACTTGGTCTTCGAACACTTGTCTTGATAGTCCCTTGGTTAAGACATCTGCAACTTGTAAAGAGCTAGGAACAAACGGAATGCAAATTTCACCATCTTCAAGTTTCTCTTTGATGAAATGCTTGTCAATCTCGATGTGTTTGGTCCTCTCGTGTAGAACAGGATTGTGAACAATACTAACAGCTGTTTTATTATCACAGTATAGTTTTATTGGAAAGTTGACAATCCTGTTGAGTTCTTCCATTACTCTTTTTAGCCATAGCACTTCACATACTCCTTGAGCCATGGACCTCAGCTCAGCTTCTGCACTACTTCTGGCGACAACACTTTGTTTTTTACTTTTCCAAGTCACCAAATTCCCCCATACAAATGTGCAATAACCTGAGGTAGATCTCCGATCGATAATTGAGCCTGCCCAGTCTGCATCAGTGTAAACTTCAATTCCTCTCATCTGATTCTTTTGAAAAAATAGTCCTTTACCTGGAGTTCCTTTTAAATATCTGAGAATGCGATATACGGCTTCAAGATGTTCTCCAACAGGTGAGTGCATGAACTGGCTTACCAAGCTGACTGTGAATGCAATATCAGGTCTGTGTGAGAGAGATATATCAATTTTCCAACCAACCTTTGATATCTCCCAGTATCTGCTGGTTTCTCATCCTTGATGTCTCCTAATTTAACAGTTGTTTCTATTGGTGTGTCTGATGGTTTGCAACCACTCATTCCAGTTTCTTTTAGAAGATCCAGAGTGTACTTTCTTTGGGAAACCATGATTCCTTT
>CAJQUN010000273.1:0-41355 GCA_907163345.1 Haberlea rhodopensis | reverse complement strand
GCACGTAATTTTAAACAAGTTGGTTCACACAAATTAACAAATTGGTAATTTTAACAAGATGGTGGCACGTAATTTTTTTAACAAATTTGTGATTTTAACAAGGGGTGCACGTAATTTAAAAATTTGGTGATTTTAACAAGGCGTGTGTGTATATTACGGCACTAGGCAATTATGTGCACCAGTTATGTCATATGAATTATGCAAACGTGCATCGAGTAACTAACAAATAGAACAAAGACTGAAATCGAAGATAAAAAAGGGTCAAATCAAGACCACAGAAACTGAAGCATAATAGAGTGTAAACCATTTTAAACAAGGGTAAAATTTATGGACAAAAAAAAAAAAACCAACAGTAAGAAAATCTTCAACGCACATCAAATTCACTCACAAAACAGCACCAAAATCGTCCCATACTAAATCAATAAAATAATTAAATTCAAATTAAATATAAATCAGAATTAATAAATACATCTCTGTTAATATGAGAAAGGAAAGACTCCAACTCCATGCATGAATCCCAACCACAATGACTCAAATTGAGAAGGAACATATATAAAAAATAAAGTGCAATAAGAAACTTGCGCCACTTTGGCGATGCGATGACTGTTCGGAGCGGTGGCAGCGGTATGTCAGCGTAAATGTGGATGGGAAGAAAGACAGTGAGGTGAGATGATGCGATGTTTCAAGGGTTTGGAAACCCTAATTAGATTGAAGATGAAACCAGAGGTATTTTAGTAAAGAAAATAGGCTTAAATAAAACAAAGGTTCAAACAATGGACCTATGTGAATAAAGTTATCTCAAAAGTGGATTTAGTTACACACATATTTTTTTGGGACAGACTTATTAGAAATAATTTTCTACAAGTACCTTATTATAATTACCCATTATTTTTATACCGTTTACCGATGTGTCAAAATTCAAAGGCTCGCCAAACATCGATTATATTAATTAACAAAATGTGTGTCAAAATTGCCGTCTGTTTTATACATTGTGGAATTGCATCCATTCAATCAAAAAACTGGGCTACATTCAAGTACATGAGTTGTTAACTATTACTATAATGTTATATTTGATTGAAGATTTGAAAATGAGTAGATTTTTAAATTTCTTACACAACTCTATCATTCATATTTGGGTAAAAATTGAAGTATTTATTCCAACTTATCATTTTTTTAACACATATTACCTTTGTATTTTGCAATGATTTGAAATAACAATATACAACATGTCATTCAAATACATTAAATTTTAAATAATTAGGTTTCATATCATTACCTCAAATCGATCATTTCATCCAAACATTAGTTGTTTGTTAGACAGTAGTTAATTTCCCAACCAATACTATAAGTATTCAACTTCATCTCATGGTGCTCATGGACCGGATTGGACCGATTCTGGGCGGAATCCAACCATCACGGAGCATAGCGGTTTGAAACAGGATCAATCCGGTTCCGTTTCCAAGGCCCCAGCCATGAACCGATCTGATCCGTTGTTGCGGATCGAATACCATGATTGGTTCCGGATTGGACCGGTTCCAATCCGGAACCGATTCGTTTTTTTTTTTTAAAATTTAATAGTGTTTTTACAATTTTCTAAGAATAATACAAGATTTGTGATGAAAAAATACATACTTTATTGAATGTGAAAATCTTGAGGTAAAATCATCATCATTTGAAAATAATAATAAAATTACATTATTCATCATAATTGATTAATATTGTCTTCGCAAATTCGTCTTCAAACGTATTTACAAACAAACATATTCGTTCGTACCTGATTTTGTAACCACGGCGAAATGATCACAAACCTTGCTTTTTTGGACGGTTACTCGGGTGACTCGCAGCGGTAGTATTTGCGGGATGACCCACATTGCGCCTGATTTCGGGGTGTGACAGGTTCTACAAAGTGTTCCACTTCTTCAACATCGTAAACATCATCGAACTCGGCAAAATAATCATAATTCTCTTGTACTACAGGGGGAATTAAAGGAGCACGACCACCAGTAGAAGAATATGACATCGTAATATTAGAAATAATTTGTTTCAAAAAATTAATAATAAGATGATAATAAAATTGCAAGAAAATAATTGTATGAAATTAGATGATTAAAACGATAGAGTAAGAATACTTGAAAGTTGGATGAAATTGGTTAGAAATGTTCGGGTATTTACAGGAGAAATTGTTTTTTTTTCATACTAGTGGCTGTTCATTTTTAAAAAAATTATATGTTCCGGTTCCGCTGGAACCTGTATTGACGGTTCTGCCGTTGGAACTGAAACTGTCCGGTTCAACGGTTCCGATCCGATTTCCCGATTCCGATCCAATTTCATTCCAAATCTAGTTAATTCGATCCGATAAGCACAATTAGCTCCCTCTCCAATGAGAGTGAACTTCAAAACTTCTGCTATTTCAAAGATTCACTTTCAAAAGGAATAGTTACAGCCAAAGCAAAGAATGCAAAAAGGGAAAATAATTTATTCCTGCATAATCTCAGTCGTCCAATTAGATTATTCATCAACGGTGGCCACTTCCGATCCGAACCACACTAATTCAACCAATCACAGCTACCCTTCCCATTATTTACATATATATTCCGCATTCTCAAGTCTTCCATTACCTACTTCAACATTCAATTCCACAAGTAGTTTATTCTGCACTCTTCAATGGCAGCGAAAGCAGAGAAAAAACCCGCCGAGAAGAAACCCGCCTCAGAGAAGAAGAAACCCGCGGCGGAAAAGGCTCCAGCAGCCGGGAAGGCACCAGCGGAGAAGAAGAAGCTCAGGGCCGGCAAGAACTCCCAAAGGAAGGCGGCGCTGTTGCTGGTGACAGAAGAAGAAGAAGAAACGCACGAAGAAGAGCGTGGAAACCTACAAGACTACATCTTCAAAGTACTGAAGCGCAGGTGCACCCCGACCATCGGGATCTTCGAGCAAGGCCATGGGGATAATGAACAGCTTCATCAACGGACATCTTTGAGAAATTGCTCAGGAGGCGTCGCGCCTCGCGAGGTACAACAAGAAGCCAACTATTACTTCTCGGGAGATCCAGACTGCGGTGAGGTTGGTGCTTCCCGTGAGTTGGCGAAGCACGCCGTTTCTGAAGGGACTAAGGCTGTCACTAAATTCACTAGCTCTTGAACAGTCTCTTGCGGTTTTTACTTGGTTTTAGCTGTACTGAAATTAGGGTTTGGCTAGCCTTCTTCTGAATGTAAATTGGTTTGTTGGGTCTACTGTTTCTGACTTTTGTTCAATGTAGAAATTTGTTGGAAAATATCTTGAATTCTCGTTGCTATGAACATAATATTTCGTACTTTACTCTTCCAATCTTGAATCATGATTAATTGTAACCTAATTTGGTCCCATTAATTTAAGCACAAGTTCAAGATCAGTCAGTAGAAGCTAATTATTTAATGATTCAGTAGACAGAGCCTTGTGTCATCAGTTTCTTCTTGTGTTTACATTGCAATGAGCTGAACAATCTATTAGTATTTCACCAAACTAAAGAAAGTTATGAATCAAATAAAATTGTAGAACACCGACTCATTGAAGCATTTGAATCTAAACATGTTTCTCCAGAATCTGAAACACAATTTACATACAAAAAAGATTCCAAAGTAGACTTTTATGCCAAGTGATTTGGATTATCTGGGTTAAGTTTTCCTGGAAAGAAATATCGGCAACTGCAATAGCATAAGAACATTTCTGAAAAAGGAAAAGGAAATATCCATTTGCTTTTGTTTTTCCTCAAAAAGTAATTTTCTTCGGGGTATAATTTTGGCCAGAACGGAACATTGGCTTAATTTTTAGAAGCATTATAATTTGAAGGCTGCAGTTTGACAAATTGGCGTTGGACTAATTCTTTATAACTTGTCGAAAGCGAACACTATAGCTCATTTTCTTAACGAATATTCACAATCAGCGAAGCCTCACATCCTACTTGTTAGCTCGTTCTCCTAATATCTGATATTCATAATATCTTAAAAATGATAGTAAGAGTCCATTTGTACGATACTTCAATATTCCTTAGGGCAACATGAATGCGACTATTGCACTATATTATATTAGAAGAGGCATGATAAATCCTTGAGAGAGCTTCAAACTATTTATTTTAATATAGTCTCAATCAGCTAAGCCTCCCATCTTACTTGCTAGCACATTGTCCCAAAGTTTAATATCTGATATGATAGTCAGAGGACCATTTGTAGGATACCTCAATGTTTCTTAGAGGAACATTGAATGCGGCTATTGCATTATATTACGTCAGGACACATAATAAGTTATTGAGATAGCTTCAAACTATTTCTTTTAATATAATCTCAATCGGCTAAGCTTCACATCCTACTTGCTAGCTCATTGTCCTAACGTTTAATATCTTATATGATAGTCAGAGACTATTTGTAGGATACTTCAATGTTCGTTAGAGGAACATGAATGTTGCTATTGCACTATATTACGTTTATGACAGACATGATAAGTTATTGAGATATCTTCGAGCTATTTGTTTAATATATGGATGTTTAAGATAAATTCATTTTATATTCCATCTTCTACTAAAACAAATTCTCACCTCCATTTTTGTTTTATTCAATCTTTCCTCAAAAATTAAATATCTAAATATTTCAAAAAACTTTTAATATTTTTGGTATTCAAGCGCCAATATATTGAAATTTTAAAGGACCCGCCGCTTGGAAATAAAAAATTCACACCAATAAAATGGAAATATTCTCAACAGATTAGAGATATCATCAACGGTTTACATCCACGATCCGTGTCGCCAGAACTCGACCAATCACACTTATCCCAACCTCTATATAAAACATACACCACACCGAATCAATACTCATCGCAATTAGGGAAATCAAGTCCCAACAGATTCACACTTAATCGAGATGGCAGCCAAGGCGGAGAAGAAACCAGCGGAGAAAAAGCCAGCCGCCGAGAAGGCCCCAGCGGAGAAGAAACCTAGGGCGGGGAAGAAGCTCCCCAAGGAAGGTGGTGCCGCCGCCTCAGCCGATAAGAAGAAGAAGCGGAGTAAGAAAAGTGTGGAGACTTATAAGATCTACATCTTCAAGGTTCTGAAACAGGTTCACCCAGATATCGGAATCTCTAGCAAGGCCATGGGTATCATGAACAGCTTCATCAACGATATTTTCGAGAAATTGGCGCAGGAGTCGTCTCGTCTCGCTCGTTACAACAAGAAGCCGACTATTACCTCTCGCGAGATCCAGACTGCGGTAAGGTTGGTGCTTCCTGGTGAGCTTGCTAAACACGCGGTTTCCGAAGGGACCAAAGCCGTCACCAAATTCACCAGCTCCTAGGGTAAATTGTGGGTTTGTATGTGATCCGTGTTGAAATTTGAAATATCATGTGGTTGGTAGATGGAGTTAGGGTTTTATTGATGAAGTTTTTGTAATCGATGGGATGGAGATATGCTTATGTAATCTATGTGTGATTACTTTCGAATGAATGAAATGAAATGCCTTGATTTTGCTCCTGGTTTACATGTTCCTCTCCAGCATAATGCCTTGCTCTCTTTTCAAGCTTAACAAATAAAAATTCTTGGTATTTATTCTAGGTTTGCATCCTTTATTACAGCACAAGGGTTTGGTTTATATGAATAAAATACTCCGAAAACATGTAGATCAGCGATTGCTCAATTGTTGCATCTCTGATAAATGTTGGAATAACTCTCGTCAGCTGGTATGACTTTATCAAGCACAACGGACAATGTTCCCTTTGATATCCGAACATCAAGAAGTGAGACAAACATTACTAATATCACTAGGATTATGTGAACATCTGATAAAGACCAATAAATTGCTGGGTTACACGTGAAATTTGTCATCCACCTGAATCACTTATATTTCAAGAAACGCTAGTTAATTTTGAGAAGTTTGGAACTACAGCAGTCCATCAGTTTGGAACTATGATTCCAAAGTGAAGTACTTCAAAACATTCAACCCAGGTGAACGAACAAGCTCAGTGCATGGATTAAACTAATTTTCAATGAAAGCACCTTGAGAGAACACAGAAGATTGCTCTTTTTCTTGTTACGTGGTGGAAGTTCCGGCCTTTAGGGGTTCGCCATAGGGTCGCGCTTCGCCTTCAAATTACATTGCCAACCCAAAAAGCAGAATCGCTCAAATCTTTCTCACAACATTCAGGAGAGCGCCCACTTCAATGATAACCATATATTATATATCACCACCTAAATTTCCTTAGATCCTTATTATTTTGTAGATCTCTTTAATATAGTCAGGGCTGGGGAAGCTTTTGTGAGATTGTCTAGAGCCCCTTAGAAATCATAATCTTTCATTTGCCATTATTAAAAATTTTCAATTTGTGAGATGTCTGGGAATGTTGTATTTCCATTTTATTGTTGGACCGAAAATTTTAGTGTTAAGTAGGAGTTGGAGACGATCAATGATCTGAGAGCTGATGTAGCCAAGCTTCAGCAAGGTATGAATAATACGCAAAGGAAGTTGGAGAGTTGCTTGGACATGTAATTGGAGCTCCAACGTTCATTTAGACGAGAAGTTTCAGCCGCTCTTAACCGATCAACTAGTGAACAAGGTCTGTTTACATTCTCACTGCTAGTTTCTTGATGTTCTTGAGACTGCAAAATATTGTTTTCTGATTTTTTTTCTTACTTTTGCTTGACATTGAGTTTTATTAATGCTTGTGCAGGGTTGCTGAGCCATCGGTGGATGGGTCAAATTGAGGTCTTTTAAAGAAGGGTACCTGCTGTGTACAGGTATTTGCCGGCAATTACAAGTTTGCATTACTTTAAATGACACTTGTTATTGGAACTTAGGGGAGCCTATTGGTCGATTCTTAATTTGAATTTGATCCCATTCCAAAAAGGAATTTTGTTCAGATGTTGATCCAAACCCGTATTTAACATACTATTGATCCAGTACTTGTATGATGTCCTCCGAATATTTTACAACATATGTTCTACTGATTTTCTTGCAACATAAGACTTGACAACTAAATATTATTTTGTACACATAAATAATGACTTAATCGAACTATTTATGCTGCCTTTTATTTGTCGAATGGAAGATGAGCATATGACTCATATACCACCGAACGAAGGCAGATGTCGGAACATGGACGTATTCATCTTTTTCACTGTTCTCCTTCCCTGCCCTATACAGATGCGGGCACATGTGTACATCCTCTAAATGCGCAAATGAGCTTGTTCTGGACCAGGAAAATGTCCGTCGTGTCGACCACCCATTGTTGAGGTGTTTAGAATAGAACTTATTCCATACTCTAAACATAGTAATAGAGATTCAAATGTAAAGAAAAGAAATGACGGTTTTTGTTGCTGTTGTATTGATCATCGTAAACATTTAAAGCCCCCATTTCTCATCCTTCAAGCCTTTACTCTTTAATTCGTTTATGTACTGAATGTTTTGTATGTAATTGGAACAAATGTTGGCTCTAACAGCTTCCTTATTAGCTCATAATAATATTATTATTTAAGAAAATTAATCTCCATTACCCTTCTGTCTTTTGCCGATGAAACAGTCGAAACGTTATAATTAAGTCTAAAAAAATTGTTATTGTCATCGATCTTTACTATTCTCAATCTGAAAATTTGCATGACAGCTATGGTCTTGTGCCCCGATAGACCACCCTTTACCTGTTTTATTGGTTGCTACCCCATCGACACTACCAGGACACTACTATTAAGGGGATAACAACTCTTGGATGTGAATATTCACATCCAATGATTTGATGTAATGTAGTGTCTTTAAGGGTATCATCAAACCAACCCCTTTAACTAGATGCAGCTAATAGGAGTGATTTGAGAAAACAATTTAAGTTAAATTGAAATAATAGACTACTTTAGAAGTTTGTTTGGTTTTGTTTAGTTTATTTGGCAATTGATTTTGATTTTTAAAATTATTGGTTTAATAGTTTAAGCATTGGTTATTTTTTCGGAAACCGTTTATCAAAATTTTAATAGTTGCTAGTTTTCATCTTTTTAAAACCGATAATGGAACTGATCAATTATGCATGCCCTCTCGTTAGAGAAGAGCGGAATGGACGCATTGAGGACATGATTTGGTCTCAAATGTGCTTCCGTTTCGTGGTCTTCCGGCTCTAAAAGGTGATGGATGTATTAGAATTGAAAGCAAAATCAGATTTGTTGGACCAACTCTTTAATTTGTTGATGCACCCTTCTTTAACCGGTAGAAGAAGAGGAAAACGAGTTTTAAAAAAAATTCAGAAATGGATACCCAGGATTAGAGCATGTCGTAAAAGAAACACATTCCCGGGGCATGCTTCGACCGTGTCTCCGGCCGTCATGTTGAATAAATTGAATAGAACAAAACTTTATGGGTGTGTTTGATATGCATGATTGGAGATTGATTGTCTAATAATCCATCTATATCCTGTGTTCGTTTCCCATATATCAATCACCATTTATCCAGTGGGTCCCTCAAAATTTCAAATTTTGGCATGATCACTCAACCCACATGTGAGGAGGGATGAGCTATCATCAATGCTATTTGTTGGTAAAAATACAATTTTACCCCAAATAAACGTTAAAAAAATCCCTGTTATACTTTATCTTGAGTTTTTTAAAAAAACAAATATTTGTAATTTTTTAAGATATAAATTTATCAATTTATACAAAAATAAAGAGTATATAGTCTTTTTCTTAGAAAGTGAAACTATAATTTTTTTCAACATTGAAAAAAGTTTGTTCAAATTTTTTTTTTGAATAAATTTTTTTAAAGATAGTTAAATTTGATTAATGATCAAAGAGTAAAATTTTTAGTACAATTCATAGTAAGCAGTAAGAAATAAATTTATAATATATAATAAAAACATAAATATATTAAATAATTGTGAGTGTATTTTGGTCAATACAAGAAAATTCATAAAATTAATCCATCATTTCAAAATTATAACAAACATCATATAATTTATCACGCTAAATTAGTTATCCTTATTTATCATCTATTTATCACTCTTGTTACCCATCCTCCACTTATCATATCCTCGTAGCAAGCGCACCCTATGAGAATACACAACTCGTCTCACCTCATTACAAATATTTTTTTTTCCTACTTTTTTCAGAAGATGCCTTTGCTCTAACTTTTCTAATACTATTATCTTTTTCAGTAATAATTCCCATGTCTTTTTTGTCTTCTAATTTATCTCCTTTCGGCAAATAAATTAAACACGTCAGTCTGTTGATGTTGGATTATAGATTTTCAATCATATATAATTTTACATTTTTGAAGTAATATAAAAATAAAGAAACAACCTAATTCTCCATATCAAGCAAAATCAGTATAATCATCATAACTGATGCGTTTATTTGATGATATACTTAAGACGTTGTATTGCGACACATGTCATGTTATCTAACACGTAACATATTTCGTAATTCAAGGCCTAATTAATATGTATGCCACCTTTTAATTTTGCTTCATCGCATCAAAGTATAAGATACTCAATTTGGCTTATGACTTAAGCTCTATACAAGAAAAAAAAGGGTTATTCTGATTCCTTGATTTGAAGTGTAAGACTAATCTTACTTTAATCGCAAGTAATCTACTTTTTTAATATATAATTATGAATTATAAATTATATTGTCATTATGACGTGACAATGAAGCTGAGAAGGCTTAGAAATAAATTTTTCATCTAATTTTATAACTTATAAGTGCAATCGTTTCAAAAAATTATATTTATATAATTTTGGCGCATAAAACAAAATAAACAATACTTAATTACATGTCATTTTGTTTAATTGTATTTACTTTTGGGAATATTAAAGGCACATGACAAAATGTAAATGTTAATTAATGGGACGACAGATATAAATAAAATCATGTATTGATTATACCATGTGTTAGTTAAATATAGCAGTATGTTATTAAATTATCTTTATAACAAATAGTACAATTTCAGAAATATGGAGGGAATCTTTTGTTTCTCTTTTTGCAAAAATAAAAAAAACAATTCAATTAATAGAAAATTAAAATTGGAGGATGAATGCATCTCATCGGATAAAATCCCTTATCAAAGCCGAACACAAAATATACCGAGCAGAGGAGTTCTCTGCTCGACTCATTTGGTCAAACAACAACGAAAGACCCGGACATAACTGTCTGTCAACATAGATGGATGAATATACGTTGATAGTACACGGATTTCTCGAGCACCTCTGGACTCAATCATGCCACACTCAAGGGCAGATCGTGTTCCAGATTTGACGCGCTTTAACTGCTGAAGTTGGCACTATAAATACCAATATGTGGTCACATGGAAAAATGTTGAAATCTCTTGTCAGAAAAGCACCGAGAAGAGCATCAACTTCATTCTGTTCGATCAACACCTCAATCAAGAGAGAAAATAATCCGATTGTTTTGTTTTTTTATTCCATTGCTTAATATTGTATTGAAACACTATAAATCACTTTCGTTCATATTGAAAATTTATACTTGATTAGGTCCCGTGATTTTTCCCTTCATTTTGCAGGGTTTTTCAAGTAAAAATTGTGGTATCTTGTTTTACCGAGTAGTCAAAAGATTTGATATATATATATATATATCTATATATATATATATATATAATATAATATTATTAAATTAAAGGTAGCAAATAAATATTAACTAAAATATTCATCATTTTTACACTTAGAAATTAGTTAAATCGAACTTTCTTCCCTAGAATTTTACTTTGAGAAAGGGCCGAAGGAACTGAGGATTGTTATATATTTCAAAGTGATATCACATACTCAAATAAATAATTTTGTATAGTATTTTATTGAGTATAAAAAAAGAAAAAATAATAAGTAATGAAACCCTCTTCTGTATTGAGTTTTGAATAATCATATTTTGGAGCTTCGATTTTTATAGTATATATTTTTCAACTCATATTTTTCACGAAGATATAATATGAAATTATGAATATGCAAATAACAGTATATCGTATGATTGTCACAACAAATATATATAATTTAATATAATATAATATACGTAATCATCGCCAATTAGAAATCAAGCTTATCAATCATAATTTCGTGTCAATCACTCAAATAATGTCAAAACTTTAAGTAGCTCAACAACTGATTGGGAAATTTTTTGCAACACCCCTTTTTTAAAAAACAAAAATTTATCCACTATAAATTTATAAATGGTAATATTGAAAAAATAGGTGATTTAATTTAATTCTTTTTCAAAAAAATATTATTGTTAGACATTTGTTTGAGGGGAGCTGAATTAACTTCAGTAAGCTCCTGATCAAGATCTTATGCATCTATGGTAAATCATGGTACCATCACACTTGTTCGTTCGCCCTTTACTGAATATGTTTTAGTCAGTGTCAAGGTTAGTCCTTTGTATTTGCATCTGTTTTTGGTTGCTTTATTGTGTCTGTGACGATGATATCTGGATAATCGTGTTAAAAAAAAAAATACGTGAAAAAAAAAATGAATTTGATTTGTTATTTTTTTTAAAAAAAATTAATTATCTAATCAATATAGGAAGGAATAAATGATAAAATCATACAAATGATGTCCATTGTATTTCAAACCTATAACTATATAGATAATCCAGACAACATTACCATCTGAATTAAACGTGTAAATATTTAGAGAGAAAAAAAAAAATTAAATACACAATAATGCAACGAATCAAACCCGTGAAAATCTTCACATCAAACACAGTTTCCTCTTAGTGGATCCGCCATTGACGATCATATAATTGACCTCGACAGTTCCGAAAAAATATTCGATCTCTTCTCTGGCAACGGTTTCGAAAAACTGGAAATCACGCAGTTTTCTCCTGCATGAATCCGCCACCATCCGCCGTTGCTTTTTGGGAGGTGGTGGGCAGCTGAGCATCGCCGGAATTCTATGGCGCGGAGATCTTGGCGTGTGGCATTCTTCTTCATCGATGACACAACTTTGAGCTGCGTTGTTTACATCATTTGCAGCAGAAGAATTATCCTCAATCTGCGTTTCATTGATCTTGATCACCATAGGAAGGTGAAATTCAAGATCTGTAGACATGGTTCTTGGTGAGAAGTGGGCAAGAATGGAGATGATGGTAAGATGAGGCGTATGTATATATATATGAGGAGGAGGGTGGTGGGGAATATAGTCAATATTTTCTTTTTAATTATAATTCATACATTTATGATTATAATAGAAAAAAATGACTTGGTAATTAGTAATGTCAAAGTTGATTTAATTAAAAAATGAAAGAATTAATTTACAAAATTGTAAACTAAAATGAGTATGGTCTATATTTTAATGATGGGCATCCAATACTAATATCATATTATGCAAGCGTGATAATCAATCCGATGTAGCACTGTTTGATACAATTGATGAAGATCGGATTTCTCACACTTATCTCGACTTATTTATGGTACCAAATGTTGCTGAGTGAACAATTTAAAATTGTGACATAAAAGTTTTGTATCATATATTTTTTTTTTTTAAAAAGTATATATTTTAAAAAGTATATATAAAATTAAATTAAATTTTTCCCATATGGGTTGGCTGAAGGGAGAGTGGCGTGCAATGGAAGGTAATTGAGAGAGTGAAGGAAAAGGTAGTTGAGATATCTTTAATTTTACAACAAATGAACAACTTTTGTAACATGATAATGATATGTCCACGTCACCAACTGTTTGTTTTCTTGCATCTATTTCTGTGCTTTGTCACCTTAATTTCACAAAACATTTGGCTTTTATTGAACTACCATTTTCTCATTTCTAGCCACTTTAGAATTTCTTTTACCAATTAATAACTAAAGATTTTATAAAATAATTGCCATGATCATAAAGATTTGTTTGCATTTTTATAATTTTATATTATGACCATTAAATTTTTATTTTTTTTTAAAAAAAATTTCTTTATATTGCAACTTTTAGATCAGTATTGTCACGTTGTGATTTTAATTAATGATTTATGTGGAATATTGCAATTATTTATAGATTGTGCATTTTATTAAATGACATTACAAAAATAAATGATAATCTTCACATTGTGAGTAAGATAGTACAGTATTATTTATTTCCAACTATGCATTGGATTCGGCCAAAAAGATTGTTATCATTCTTCCTCATATTATTCTGATTATTCTCTTTGTTTTCTTTTAAAAAACCATTTAATATGAGTTGCTAAATCAATATTTTGCGTCAAATGCAACTCAAACTTGAGTATGTCCAAAATGTACATGAGCTCTTATCCATAACAACTTGTCCGTGAGCTCTATATTTGACTACATGAGTTGTCACATTTAATCCATACAGCTAACATATTAATTAATAAGTACTCATTATCAATAGTCCAAATAATTGTCTACCTGTGACAATCATGTTAGGGAAAAAAAACAAAAGAAACTGGCATATCCATGTATCATATATATATATATATATATATATACCTCGAATTGATTTAGATACGTGTAATACACATTTTATATGGATCCTACATTATTACAGGGGCGATTCAGCTGCCCCCCATAAAAAAAATTGATAACCACGCCTCTGCTAGGCAGCGTGTGGAATGGCCGAGAGCGGACCTTTTTTTTTTGGATATATAATCCAAGTCTTTTTTGTTAATTTTAACTTTTTTTTTGTAAAAAACTTGTATTTTACTCCAAAAGTACATTTTACCTCCCAAATATTACGTATTACCCCCTTAAAATTATATTTTGATCCCTTAAAAAAATCTAATCTTCATTTTTTATGTTATTGTTTTTTGCCCCCCTCAATTTTTAAGCTAGGTTCGCCAGTGTCTATATATATTCAAGTCAAATTTGGACTCTTCGACCTTTGTAAACTGGTACAGCTAACATTTATGAGTAATTAATTTGACCTAGCCTCGCTCCTTGGATCCACAGGGGGGCAATAGCTTTTGCAGACCGTTATGCTATATATATTCACTTTTGGGGATTTGTTAAGTGAGCAAGTTTGGAACTAACGATTTTACAAAAAGCCTAAAAGCGCTAAAGAAAACTATGGAACCCCACCACCGTCACACGCGCTTTATGCAGAGGCCAGTGCGAACACAGTCAGTCACACATTATTGTGTGTGTGTTACTACATATTACTAGTTTCTTTGTTATTTATTTTGTTAAATATAAATACACCAAAACATATTTTTGGGGGGGGTTAGTTTATATAATCTCATTCGGAAATAAATATGATATTCTGATCGATAGAAGCGCTTGGAGATGGCTGACGCTCGTGTCCAATCCGGCTTGATTATCGCTATTGTTCATGTAGCATACTTCAATTCATTGAGATTAAAAATTTTGTTGTTGTTGTATCTCAAATACTAAATAAACTTTTTTATGCGAATAATTTTACGAATAAATATGATATTTGAGAACAAAATTAAAAATATTTCCATGCTAAAACTATTTTTAGTTTCCTCAATTTGTTGTCACTTTGGACCATAATTTCATGCTCCCATTTGCCACGCTTCTCCGAGACCATAATGCCATCACATTTTGTGGTCACAAGTGCAAACTTTAATTATTTCTATACCATAATGCCAATCTCACTTCGAAAGAAATACATAAACTATACGTATACTATGACGTAGAGTGGAACATGGCTAACAACCAAATCTCACCACTAATACATAAAAATAGTGTATAGTCTTTTGTTTGGTTTACCAAATATCCAACCACCGCCCCTTCTCCTCTCCAAATGAATCTTTTCACGTGAACTCTCTCTTAATCCATCTTCATTATATTACATAAATTCGGGTCATCCTCAACCAGAGCAGATATGCAGATCGGATTAGGTGGCCCTCGTCCGGAGGATCCCGTGCATCGTGGGTGGAGTGGTGGGGGAACTTATAGCCAGAGGCGGAGCCAGAGATTAATATTATCTGGGGCTGACCGAATTAGATAGGTCTATATTGATTTATAGTATTGAGCTCAAAAACAAATATATACAAAGTCTGGATATAGTAAACTAAGCGTAATGGTGAAATTCATGAAAGATTTCCATGGCATCGAATCACGTGCAATGATTATTAATGTTTGGGTAACATATGAAAGAACCACATGATTTCACTTTCTTAATCAACCACCTTTATTCCTTGTTTGCGTAATATTGTTGTTATTTATCATGATACATATTATTAGCTAAATCCATTTTTTTTTTGAAAGGGGTATGGGTTAAATATTTTTCTGAACATTATCGAACTCGAATCCGAGTTTTGAACAGTGGATACGAACTTTTACCATATTATTTGCTAAATATATTTCACATTTCATATATTGCCTTACAGAGCATAAATTTCGTCAAGTTTAATATACTTCAAGTTACATTTTATATATATATATAGATAGATATGTGTTCTTAAATTAGTGTTGGCTCAATAAAGGGTGGAAGCAATGAAATGGCAGGCTTAGGGAAAATGTGATTCTCAAATGGGAAAATAATCCAGATTTTACATGTGAATTTTCTATGAATTTTATCATCATCAAATCTCGATATTAGAATTTAACTTCTTGTCATTTTCAGTTTGCTACTAATTTTAATTCGATAACAAGAGAATTCGAACTTTCCGTGGATGGTATTTTCTGGTATTGCTTTATCTTCCAATGTTTCAGTTGTCTCATACACTTAACCAGATTCTCCATCCATACCATGAATTGCCGGAAAAATAGGTCTTACTGGAAATGTCTCCACTTCAACATTAGACTTGAAATGAGATGTTACAGCTTGAAATGTTTCTACTTCGTCTCCATCTTTCTGTCAATCCGGAATCAACATCAATAAACGTTATGGCTTCCCGGTCGACCAAATTCATAGCCCTGATGGAAGAGTAAGATAATATTGAGAAATATTATCATAACTTAAAATAAACGACGGATTCTAAAAGATATGATTGAATCGCAGACAATTATAATTATTAGAGTAGCCTTTTATGCCAAAACGACTTCAAAATCTTAGGTTGTGACACCTTAGGTAGTGGAATATAATGGAATTTTAGAGCCCGGCTCTTTAAAGACGAGTTGTATTCTTTGAAGGCTAACTATATTCTTAACAGAAACTTCATTTCTCCCATATTCTTATTGATTGCATTACAGTGACACCTTAGGTAGTGGAATGTGATGGAATTTTTTTTTAAAAAGGAATAATATTGTTGGTTTTTTCCGATTGTTTGACATTATGTTGTTGATGTTCGTTTTAAACTACAAAAATTATTATGTTGTCCGGTTTTGAAATATTTGAAAAAGCTTTGTATGTGTTGTCTTAAAAACAAAAAAATAAATTAAGTACTCCTTTGAATGTATGATTCCTTAAAGCCAACAACATAATTTAAACATATCATTCTTTACAGCCAGATCATATTCATAAACGCCAAAGTATATTCTCTGAAAAAACTTTGTTCTTTTTCGGTTCGTTTACTGTATGCATTGTTGTTTGTTGTCTAAGTTGATTCATCTCATCAACACCTACCTCTCATGCTGCTAAACATCGGACTGGAACTTCTTTTGCGTTATTTCTACTTGTTCTCATTCGTTTCGGTTACTTTGTGCATTGATTTTGGGTGGCCGTGGGTGCTCGTTTTTTATGTGCTTGGTTATTTTCAGCCACAACAAAATTTATTATGTTGACCAGTTTAAAGTCTTTGAAAAAAACTTTGTATTGGTTGGTTTTTAAAAGAATGGTTTAAGTGGTTGTTTGAATGTATGATTCCTTAAAGCTTATGTTAGTTCCAGTTGTTCTTGTTCGGTTCTGTTGCTGTATGCATTAGTTTAGGTGGCCTAAATTAATTTCGGTTGGTATATGTGCAATAATTTTGGTGGTGCTTCAAAATTTTGGTCCTTTAATTCTTTACAGATGCTTCATCTCTGCCACGTTTTTACGGAGTGCATTAAAGTTCTACCTTAAGTTGTGGAATGTGACAGATTTTTTTAAAAGGAGATGATATTGCCTTGTTTCGATTGTCTGACAGCATGTTGTGATGTTCGTTCTTAAAAAAATAAATGTTTGTTTTAATGTATGATTCATTAACCCCAGCTACATAATTGTTCGTTTCTGTTACTGTATGCGTTAGTTTTTTGTTTGCTAAGTTGATTTTAGCTCACTCAGCACCCACTGCTCATGCTTTTCCAAATCAACCAGAAAACTCTTGTACGCTATTTACACTTGCTCTTGTTCGTTTCGGTTACGGTGCATTGGTTTTGGTTGTCTGGATTGATTTTAGTCACGGAGTACTCTTCCACTTGGTTTTGTTTGATTTCGTGCTATTTCCGGTTGTTTCTTTAAAAAGTAAATGATATTGTTTGTTGTTTACCAATTGTCTGGCAGCATGTTGTTGGTACTCGTTCTTTACACACTTGGCTATCTTCAGCTATACAAAAAACTATTATGCTGTCCATTTTTTAAATCTTTGAAAACACTTGTATGTGTTGGCTTATGCGGTGCATGAAGGTTGGGAATAACTTTATTTTTTTTGCAAACATGTTTCCTTTTATATACGTATGATTATTTGTGCTCAATAGGTATGGACCCTCTTCTGATTGTCTTGATCCACTTCTTTTGTCTGGTCTTGACAATGTGTTAAATATATAGTTTGGAGACTTCTTACAGTTGATTTGTTTTCTTATGTACGCCGTTCCAATTTGTCGAGTTTAGGTTGAGCGGTTTTTTTTTTCCTATGTTCGTGCATATCTGTCGAAGTTTTTTCATGTTTTGTGAATTTTTCCTCCATTTAACACATCTGATACCCTTGGCCAAATGGTTTGTTAACTCTTTTTTGTTTCACTTGCTTAGGATCTTTACCACAATATGATCGTTCTCAAAGTGTTGTCTATATTTATTTCATTCAAATCTTATTTAAGATTAGCGCCCGGGATGTGGCTATGATGCTGGAGTGCAGCTGCTAAGTTTGAGTCATTCTGTACCATTATAATACTTTCATATATACCAAATAGGTAGCCTTACTGGCACCGCGCAAGGCACGGTGCAATAGGTACCAGTATAGATTATAACTTGTTTAAGCAAAGGGAATTAGTATCATGAAAATCTAGGCTGCAGTCACATTCCATCCAATGGTCAAGGAATCCTTGACTGAATTAAACGTCAAGCTTATATATGACTATAAAGCAACCTTCTTTTTCCTCATGTAACATGAAGCTGGACAGGATAGAATGAATTGGATAATAAATGATGCTCAGGTTCTTTCTACACATTGTAGGAACAAGCTTTAGAATGACAATAAGCATAGAGAGATTACTTCTTATGTAAAATTCCTTCCGCTCTTCTGTCTAGCGCCTAATCCACGACTTCTTTCTCTAAGGCGAGTTCATCTACGGAGTATGTTTATCTATGTGTACAGAAACATGGCATACATATGCTAGCATTGTAGCACAGAATCTCAAACAAAGAACTGTATTAATATTCTTGATGCTGAACAGCCATTCTAACAGACGAATTATTGCTAAAGAATTGAATTAGTCCAGAGAGTAAATTTCAAATTGACTCTCTTAGACTACAAGTAATGCAAGAGCATGCCTTGACAGAATTTATGCCACTGAGAGTTAGATATGTTCAGAGAGCAGATAAAGTGCATATATTTATTGGGACGTTGATGTCTTCCCATAATAAGGGAACATGTGCGGTAAAAAACATTTTTATCACACCAATTATAGTGTTAGAAAAAAAAGTCGAACCAAAGGAACATGAATAAGTTAGAAGAAAGCTGCTTGTAAGTTTTGCCATCCAAAATATATTAAGCCACACACTCACATTGCCAAACTTGAAAAAATTGAATTATAAGAGCAAGAAATTAAGAATGCCACCAAAGTTGTTACATTTATGAGCTGACCCAAGATTTGGATAGTGGGGATAAGGCCGATCAAGGGGCCATTCAACCAAAATAAGATATAGCAACAACAAAGTTCGAAAAATTTCCTTGATAATGTTAATTTTGCCTCATTTCAGAAACTAACAGCAGGAGAATGCAAAATCAAGAACGACTTTAAATCCAATGGCCTACCCATAGTATGAAAAAACCAGCCTAAAGAGTCGTTCGTAGATACAAAATCGATGAAGGGTTTGAAAATTTGTGTGGAGAAATATTTAGTATTGAAATGGTGGGAAACTTCGCCTGAGCAAGAGAGGAAGAGGAGCAGGGCTTTCAAATTTGTAAATATTCATCTTATATAATATTTTACGTGCATCTAATACTTCATATTGATCCAGTAGTCCAAATATTGAGATTGATTCTATTTTTTTTCCTCTTAAAAGTAAAAAACCATTAAAAATTGAGAAGATAAATGTCATCCACACACAAAGACCCAAACATGAAATTAAGAATACTACAAAAAATCTCCAAGTCATTAGATTATTAACATGCGTAGTTGTAAGAAAATTTGGAAGGATGAAATGTGATCATTTACAATTTATAAGGTTTCTAGGTTAAATTGAGTCTGGAGATGACGTAATGTTTTTGTGTGTCAAATTATGTTCCCCGCAGAGCTTATTCAAATGGGGTTTTGGCAGAAAACATAAGCCACAATGCTGAGCCTAAAATATTACGATGAAATCGATCTTCCTTTCCCAACTTCACTTGTCTCCAACACATTCTTCAAATTTGGAGCCTTTAACCCTGAACGCTACGCCTTTCTCTTTTACTGGATCGACCTCGAAAATGAGCAACCAAGTCTAGGTTTGGGATGTCTTATGCTAAGAGGCATGCTGGGGAGGAACCATTGTTTGGTGATGAGTCTTAAGGCAATTCTTCAGGAAGTGCTGTTGTTTTGTAGTCCACAAATTGCAAGTTTGTGTTAACCGTTGTTGAAATCTTTTGTTATGGTATTATGATATTTTTATTTATATTAATTAATTATTTATAAGAAATTCAAATGCTTGCATATCCTTAGAAATTGTAAACAGTCTCAGTAATACTCTTCTATAATTGTAAAAAAAATACAAGATATGGTATCAGAGGCGAATCTAGCCTAAATATTTAGGAGACAAAATTATGTGTTTTTTTTTAGAAGGGTAATGGTAGCGCTTATCGCGTACGCCCAAATTAACCCATCTTCAGTTAATAGCAAAAATATGTAGTATCGGAAGTAGGGATCGATCCCACAGGGAAGTTAAATTTATTTCGTGCCAAAAACGAATAGTAACAAGGGGATTTTAGGATGAATGATTACTACTAAGCAAATTCTATAATTAAACTAATTAACGAGATTACTAAGATGATTTAAACTTATGAGAGTGAAGCGATTCTTGGTTTCCAGGTAATCGTACTTTTGGAAAATTATCTTTTAGTCATCAAATCAAAACATTCGAATTCTTTCAATTATCTATCGATTGGAAATTCAATTCCTACTCATCTTATTCATAGTCAAAGAGAAAACATCATTCAATTCAACCCTTACCAAATCTCTAATCACCACTACAGCCGTTAATGATTAAATCAATGATAGTTTCAAAACTAATGAGTTCGATAAATCTAATCAATGAAAACTACAGCCGTTAAAATTGATTACTCAACCGTTTCTCCTAAGAATTCAATAACACCTACAACCGGTTAATTATTAATCTCAGTTGTTTCTTAACAAACTATCGATTATGTAATTGAATATTAGGTGATCGGTCTAATACACAAACACAACAATCATGGAATTCGAAATCTGAGAAACAAATTGAAATCGAAAGCTAATTTAACAATCAAACCAAATTCTCATAAAAGATTTAAATCCAAAAGTAGGTATCCCTTCAACCAAGAATCAAAGGGTTTAGCCTAACATAATTAAATCTAAAAACAATAAAAATTCGATGGAAAACATTAAATAAATAAAGGAAAAGAAATTACTAATATAAATCACGATTCCGGCTTGTCGATTCTGGTTCCGTTCTTCGTTGTTCTTGAAGAAAACTTGAAAGAAAATTAATCTAAAATCTCCTATTATTCTAAGAGTATGAAAAACTATCAAAAACTGCTGCTAATGAGGCTTGGTCTCGAGTTTTAGGGTATGTGAGTGATAAAAATGGGATACAATCTTTTAAACATGGTAAAAGACTCAATTTCCTAATTTCCGGACTCTTCGGCGATCGATCGCCTGATGTGTGGCGATCGATCGCTAGTTTATTTTTTTTCAGCGAATTTCTTGAGGCGATCGATCGCCACTTTATCGCGATCGATCGCCGAGCTCCAGTTTTGGCGATCGATCGCCACTTCTTCGCGATCGATTGCTGACCCGTAAATTTTGTTGCAAAAGTTTCTGTCCATAGGCGATCGATTTCCTCTTCCGGGCGATCGATTGCCACCTCAAAAATTACATTTTTGCCCTTTTCTTTATCAACTTTGAGTCCTTGTCATGTCCATGTCTCTCCTTGGTCTTTACACATCGTTTTTAGCTCGTTTATTTCGATTGTACCTACAATTACACAAATATACGATTAGGTAGCATACGTATCAAATTATCTATCAAAACCTACCAAATCGTCGACAATTAAGCACTAAAGATGTGTCTATTTCTAGTCACATCAAACTCCCCCATACTTACTCTTTACTCGACCTCGAGTAAACAAATAAAACTACAATATTTTTGGTTGGCTTATAGGTTCATAACAAAGCAACTTGTCCTCACTTTAATGCCTCAGCAATTTTAACATGCATAATAATGAACGGCGGTGAAAAGTTAACAGTGGAACAAGTTCAATCCCTAAACATTTCGTACCCAACGAACTAGTGAACGTGTGTGTGTGGTCATAAACAAGTGTTGTGTGCAAATTATAGATCCATAATATGCAAAGCCATAATAGTTCAAGTCAAACACTAATCACAAGTATAAGCCCACTTGCACACTCTTCTCCACTATCTTAGCTACTTTGCAAACATAAATCAAGTAGGTCTTTATTAGCTTGTATCTTGGCCTAGGTATTGGCTTATGAAAGAAAGGGTAAGGATATTCAAACAAGAGAGTATGATGAAATGCACACTAAAAGCTTCTCTTCTTGTATGAATTTTTCAACTTTGTTCTTTTTCACAAGGTTTATTTCAACACTTTGCTTCTTTTGTGCCTTGGCTCCCCTTGGAGTCATATTTTTATCTATTTTTTTCAAGGCATCCCTTTTTCTTTCGTGCATTCCATTCTTTTGACAATTAAGCTCACAAATATACTTCAATGATTCCCAAGTGCATTTGAATGAATACATCATACTCCCTTAAAAGGTATGGATTAAAATCACATTTAGGCTTAAAGGGTAGGATGATAAGCTAGTCAAGAAATGTTGAATGGGGGTCTTTAGTATGCTTAGCATACTACCATTCTTTTATATTTAAGGCTCAAAATAGGTACTAGAGATGATTTTGTTTACATGGTAGGCTTGAAAGGCTCAAACGCATCAAATATTGCCTATATCACTTTCATATTTGCAAGTAGTCTAGACATACGCCTCAAAGAGCATGTAGTTAAGTTCAGCATGTATTAGAGACTTCTTAAGACTATTACAAAGTTCACACAATCTTCACTAAACTATGCACACTTCACAAGCCATGACAATAATGTGCTCAAAATATTCAACTACTAAGTTAAAGTAAACTTTGCATTAGAGTTCAAAGTGTTCCAAGGTTAACAATTCACTTATGTTCAAAAGCATGCATGATATCAATTAGGTTTCATCATGGGCTAGTGATTCTAAGCATGTGTTCATTACTAGCTATGAGCTCAAAATTTTCAAATTTTTCGATTTTTTTGTATTTTTGAAATAAAAAAAACAATAACACACTACTAATCCCTCCCCCATACTTAAATCTTACATTGTCCCCAATGTAAGGCAAAAAGACAAGAGAAAAGAAAAGTCCAACTATGAAAGCAATAAAAATAAAAGGGAGAAAATGAACTAACTCCCCTTGGGTTGCCTCCCAAGTAGCGCCTCTGTTTAACGTCGGTGGCCCGACGCCAATCCTCTATCAAGGTGGTGAATGTGATGTCGCTCGATCCTTCCTTAACCACCTTAATATCTTCTTCACTCCTCGGTATTTCGGCTTGTGGCTCTTTGAGTGGTCGTCCTCAGTTTTTGCTCCTTCGTCACTTGATTGACATGGCTGATCCGGAGGGTGCTTCTTTCCATTGGTACGATCCTGCAAGTGAGAAATAAGAAGGTCAGCAGTATCGTGAGTAGATAACGCAGCAATAGTATGAACAGTCTGCACAAGATGAGAATCCATACCTCCGTTATCACCAAGGCCCTCAGTAGCCTTTCCCATCTCCCACAACTCATCATTATCAAAATCCGTATCATAATCATCATGTATGCCAATAGCGTAACTCGAATGCTCAAGAGTCTTAATGGGTTCATAGATGTTGAATTTTGCAACGTTACCATTAGACTCCAATGTTATCATACCGCTATTCATGTTGATTACTGATTTTGATGTTTTCAAGAATGGTTTCCCTAAAATAATTAGACTAGAAGGATCATCATTTCTCATGTCTAAGACATAGAAATCGGCTGTGAAGACCAAGTTCTTTACATGCACAACTACGTCATCTACTATCCCCTTAGGTATGACCGTGGATTTATCAGCTAAGTGAATAACGGCGCCATTTCTTTTTAAAGGTCCCATTTTCAGTTGAGAGTACATTGAGTAAGGCATGACATTTATGGATGATCCTAAATCGAGCATAGCCTTCTCAATCCTAATAGCACTAATCTCACATGGGATAAAGAACATACCTTGGTCCTTGCATTTAATGGGGATGCTTCTTCGGTTGTCTGCCGAAACATTGTCATTGAGCTCGACCTTGGGCTGCCCTTTGTGTTCCTTGCTTTGATCCTCTTTCACGGTCTCCTTTAAGGGGTTAGCATGTTGCGGTTTCTTCTTCATGGTCTCATGCAATGGGGCTTGCTCTTTGCAGCGTGGACTCATCTCGTAGAGGTCTTTGAGTCCGGCCTCTTTCCTATTGTCCTTCAATGCTTGGGGGAAAGGGGGTGGTACTTTATATTCAGAAAGTTTAGGGAACTCACCTCGTGGTTCCTCCCCTTGCATTGGCTCTTCAACATCTGTCTCTGTCTCCGTCATCTCTTCTTTCTGGGGTGGCGTCAGTACCACCTTCTCTTCAGCTGCATCTTCATTCACATTCACTATGATAGCACTCACATTTTCCCGGGGGTTCATCTCTGGTTGTGACGGCAGTCCATTTGAAATCCTTGCTTCGATCTTGCTGATTGAAGTCGCCAATTGTCCCATCTGCATCGTCAAGCTCTGGATGCTCGCCCTCGTCTCCTGTTGAAATTGTAAGCTATTTTCAGCAATAACTTTGATGCTATGTTCTAACCTGTCAGAAGGAGGGTGCACTGGCGGTGGTGGAGGTCGCTGATATGGCGGTCTGTAGGGTGGAGGTTGGTGCATCTGTGGGTTCCCATAGCCTTGGTTCGGATGGTCCCTCCACCCTTGATTGTAGTTGTTTGGTGGATGGTCATAATTCCTTTGTGGTGGCCCTGGGAATCCTCCCGCTGCGTTCACGTTCTCAGCGGCTGTCTCTTGTAGTGAGGGGCATGCGTCCGTGGAATGGTTCGCAGCCAGACAGATTCCACACGGCTTTATCTTCCCTACATTTCCACCTGCCATACCACGCACAAGAAAAGTGAGGTCTATCAGTTGTTGTTCTAGGTTTGATACGTTTACCTCTTTTCTTTGCGGTTGTCCATGGCGCACAGATCCAAATTGTTGGGAGTTGGCCGCCATGTTACCTATCAACCTTCTAGCTTCCTCCGCTGTTTTATCTATAAATACTCCTCCGCTTGCCGCATCCACCAAGTTCCTGTCAGAAGAAAGTAAACCTTCATAAAAGTATTGGATGAGAAGGTGTTCACTTATCTGGTGTTGTGGACAACTTGCGCACAACTTCTTAAATCTCTCCCAGTACTCGTGTAGTGATTCCTCGTAGAGCTGCTTCACACCATATATCTCCTTCCTCAAGTTCGTTGCCCTTGAAGCTGGGAAGTACTTTTCTAGGAATACTCTTTGTAAGTCAGTCCACGTGGTGATCGATCCGGATGGTAAGTAGAAGAACCAGTCTTTTGCAGCGTCCTTTAGAGAAAATGGGAATGCTCTTAGCTTTATTTGATCCTCAGTGATTCCGGTTGGCTTCATGGTAGTGCACACCACGTGAAACTCCATCAGATGCTTATGTGGGTTTTCTCCTGCAAGACCATGAAAAGCTGGCAATAAGTGAATTAAACCAGATTTAAGTTTGAAGTTTACGTTATTGGCCAGAGCAGGGAAACTGATGCAGAGCGGTTGTTGATCCAAGTTAGGATTCGCCAACTGCCTCAAGCTTTGATTTGCAGCCATCATGGATCTCTCTTCTTCTTCAAGCAGCCTTGCTTCTCTCATTCTCTGATGTAGCGTCCTCTCAATCTCAGGATCGTAGTGAAAGTTATCTTCGTGATTGAACGATCCACCTGTACTCATTAACAAACCAAAGTAGTAATGCGGGATAATAAAAAAAAATTGACACAAATAAATGTTGCCTTCCCCGGCAACGGCGCCAAAATTTGGTAGCGCTTATCGCGTACGCCCAAATTAACCATTCTTCAGTTAATAGCAAAAATATGTAGTATCGGAAGTAGGGATCGATCCCACAGGGAAGGTAAATTTATTTCGTGCCAAAAACGAATAGTAACAAGGGGATTTTAGGATGAATGATTACTACTAAGCAAATTCTATAATTAAACTCAGTAACGAGATTACTAAGATGATTTAAACTTATGAGAGTGAAGCGATTCTTGGTTTCCAGGTAACCGTACTTTTGGAAAATTATCTTTTAGTCATCAAATCAAAACATTCGAATTCTTTCAATTATCTATCGATTGGAAATTCAATTCCTACTCATCTTATTCGTAGTCAAAGAGAAAACATCATTCAATTCAACCTTTACCAAATCTCTAATCACCACTACAGCCGTTAATGATTAAATCAATGATAGTTTCAAAACTAATGAGTTCGATAAATCTAATCAATGAAAAATACAGCCGTTAAAATTGATTACTCAACCGTTTCTCCTAAGAATTCAATAACACCTACAACCGGTTAATTATTAATCTCAGTTGTTTCTTAACAAACTATCGATTATGTAATTGAATATTAGGTGATCGGTCTAATACACAAACACAACAATCATGGAATTCGAAATCTGAGAAACAAATTGAAATCGAAATCTAATTCAACAATCAAACCAAATTCTCATAAAAGATTTAAATCCAAAAGTAGGTATCCCTTCAACCAAGAATCAAAGGGTTTAGCCTAACATAATTAAATCTAAAAACAATAAAAATTCGATGGAAAACATTAAATAAATAAAGGGAAAGAAATTACTAATATAAATCACGATTCCGGCTTGTCGATTCCGGTTCCGTTCTTCGTTGTTCTTGAAGAAAACTTGAAAAAAAATTAATCTAAAATCTCCTATTATTCTAAGAGTATGAAAAACTATCAAAAACTGCTGCTAATGAGGCTTGGTCTCGAGTTTTAGGGTATGAGAGTGATAAAAATGGGATACAATCTTTTAAACATGGTAAAAGACTCAATTTCCTAATTTCCGGACTCTTCGGCGATCGATCGCCTGATGTGTGGCGATCGATCTCTAGTTTATTTTTTTTTCAGCGAATTTCTTGAGGCGATCGATCGCCACTTTATCGCGATCGATCGCCGAGCTCCAGTAGACTTTGTCGATCGCTCGCCACTTCTTCGCGATCGATCGCTGACCCGTAAATTTTGTTGCAAAAGTTTCTGTCCATAGGCGATCGATTTCCTCTTCCGGGCGATCGATTGCCACCTCCAAAATTACATTTTTGCCCTTTTCTTGATCAACTTTGAGTCCTTGTCATGTCCATGTCTCTCATTGGTCTTTACACATCGTTTTTAGCTCGTTTTCTTCGATTGTACCTACAATTACACAAATATACGATTAGGTAGCATACGTATCAAATTATCTATCAAAACCTACCAAATCGTCGACAATTAAGCACTAAAGATGTGTCTATTTCTAGTCACATCAGGCAACTATGTAGGTTTTTAAAATTTTGGGGTAAAAAATATATTATATATTGTTGGATACTCGAACTGAATCCATTTCTATTTATTTATTTTTCCTGGATACTTCGTATAACCTTATCCATCCTTCATGTACACCATACAACTATTGAGAAAGTACCTAATATGATACATAATTATTTTGACCACAAATACATCGGAGCGTTTGGATCATTGTTGCCTTGACCGTAACATCAACAGCCCCAATACATTTGAGATTATATGGCCCACATAATAACATATGGACGTCATGACCCCAAATGCATAGGAGAAGATCATTGTGCTATAAGGGCAGCTCCGAAATTTTAACATTCGACTTGTCTTATTATTCAGTTTAAAACAAGCTCAAATATAATTTTTAAATTTTATATTGCATCATAGAGTATCACGTCTCAACGGGAATTTTGGATACCTCGACAACTAACATGGGTTTTTTTTCGTCGATCCGAAGGGATTGAAATACAAATGAGACAACTGTAATAATTGAGTCTACCCAGTTGAAATGTGCAAATTGGTATATAAATATTAGAGTATGGATAGAATATAGCCATCAAATCGACAGAATGGACCAATAATGTATCAGAACTATAAAATACATATTGTCCCAACAATACGTGTCGCATTTTGAATGGTGTATAAGCAAAAGACAGGATAGACCAATATTGTCGAGCGACTCCGATAGGAAGGAGATCTTGAATTCGAGCATTAATCCCGTTTAGGGGTGAGCATTCGGTTAATTCGATTAATAACCGAAATCGAAAAATCGAATTTTTTTTTACAAAACCGAACAAACCAAACTTTTTTAAGAAACCGAACAAATCGAACCGATAAAATAACGGTTAATTCGGTCGGTAACAAGATTAACCGATATTTTTGAAAAATGTAAAAAAAATTAAAAAATAAAGTAAAAACTGATTTAAAAATAAAAAATAAAAATCTGTTAGATCGTTTAACCCATATTTTTAAAATCAAAACCGATAACCGAACCGATTTAACCGATATTTTAAAAAAATAAAACCGAACTTCCGAATTGACCGAACCGAATTTACAAATTTATTCGGTTGGTTCGGTCGGTTATTTCGGTTAAACCGAAGTTTTGCTCACCCCTACCCCCGTCCCTAATTTATGTATGTAATGTACTCAGCATAAATAAATTTGTGTAATATTGGGTATGTGTGTGTATAACGAGAACAAAACGAATAATGCATCCAGATCAAAAATAAACATCTTTAAAGTACAAATGTTTTTACTGCCAAAACTGAGCGATGACCCCGTGACCTTAATTGATTAAATTTGGGGAGTTGTTGATACTAATAACCAATTAATTATTATGTAACTAGCTTTGTATTCATCAACTCAAATAAGATATTCCACTATGTATATTAATGTTATTTCTTCGCAACCCCAGGGGACACTATCTCGTAAGATGAATCAATGTCCGGGATTTATCAGAACATTGTGTCCCATATAAAAAGTGGGATATCGATAAATTTATGTCGTTGATGCAATATTGCAATATTTGGATAGTGTCTCAAGGGTGGTGAAGAATAGTTAGTATAATGATCCAAATTTAATTTGAAGTTTTAAATGTAGCATGTGGATAAGAGTCTCATTTCTCCTAAATATGTAAGTGCATTGATAGATTCCACATATTCAAATCAAATTTGGATTCTTTGATATAACATGGGGAGGCCTCATTTCCCCTTAATACGTAAGTGAATTGCATGATAAAATATCTGGTCAATTATTATTACTATTATTTATTTGATCTTGGAAAAGATTGATGTATGTATGCGATACGACTTGATGTTTTATTTAGTTCTTGTAGTGTATTTTAAGATACCACTTATTTAATTAGACTAAATGCCAAATTGAGACTTTGGAATACATTGAATGTCTCAATATGAGCTGTCAGGACATTGGCAACAAATTTGCTTTGCGGGAAAGTACCAAAGGTGTACACATGAAATGTACCAGTCTGTTATTAATCAAATGCATGTTGCTCATGTCAACCAGCCACATGCTACAATTTAATAATATTATAATAACAACTTTCTTTTAAAATATATTGTAAGTAAGATATTAATTTATTACGTCACACACATGTGTCACAAAATTGTAATTCATCTATTTTTATGAATGTCAACTATTGCAATATTAAAGAAAAATATAATCAATTTAAATTTATAATATTGATCATAACAGAAACTAAATTATTTGTGGCAGATAAAATTACATTTTTATAATGTATTTATATGAAAAAGACAGAGAAAACATATCATGATCATCTTATCAATCTCATCGTAAATTATTATAAATGGTCATACCAAAAATAAATAATATGTGTGGTGCAAGTATTTATTTTTTACCAATCATTTAGATTAATTAAAGGTGACATTATTTTTTTAAAAGAAAATTATTATAAATTTATACCAATAATAAAAGAGTTGACCTAGTAGTTTGAACGAAGAATAGCGACATAAAGGTTAATATAAGAAGAAATTATACCTTACTTTTTTAAAAAAAAATTCAAAATCTGATAATATACGAAATGTTGTGACATTATATTTCAGGATCATGATTTCATAATTTACCGTAAAAATTACACCTCACCAAATAGAGGTGTCAAACGGAGCAAGCGGCACGAGGAATGGCATAGGCACCGGCCGTCCTATTTGACACATTTACCCTTCAATCAAATTTCAAAATTTAAAACTATAAATTGTAACTAATCTAAACCATATTTTCAAATCATATTTTATGTAAAATTAAATGTCCTTAATTAACATGTTGTCTATTTGTGGCCCAAAAGTCACACTATTCGGGGAGTTTTGTATGGCACAAATTGAAACCGCATTAAATAGGTCATAAAAACTGTTATTGGGAACCTATATTATTATCTTACTATATTATAATACCTAAGCCCCATATACTAACTACCTTGGTATGACAAATTTGAATTTACCAAACTATCCCCTCCAATTGTTTATTGTGGTTCTTTGTTGCATAATGCCTAAGCCCCTTATACTAACTACATTGGTATGACAAATTTGAATTTACCAAACTACCCCCTCCAATGGTTTGTTGTGGTTCTTTGTTGCATCTTTTGAATTGTAATATTAATCAATGTATATGTCTCATTTATTTCGTATGCATTATATATTACGTTACATACGCAACGCGTGTGCGTCACCTGCTAGTTTAAATTAAATTTTAGCATAATATTATCAAAAACTTCAACTTTAAAAAAACAATAAAATAAATACTTTGGAATATAACAACTCCAAGTAAGATTTCATTTATGGCTTGGAAAATGCTCGAGCATAGGATACCCACCGGATTAAAACCCCAATAGAATAGGAGCATTGGCGTAAAATTCTTCGACGGAATGCCCATTCTGTGGTGAATTTGAGGAGGATGTACCACATATTTTCTTCACTTGTATAACCTCCCATGGAATCTGGATGGCTTGTTATAATTGGTTGGGAATCTCGACTGTATCTCACTCGAACCCAAAACGGAATTTAGCCAAAATACGCATCACTTCTGTCAGGGAAAAAATCGATTGGAATTTGGAAAACAATATGGGAATGGTGTTGTTTGGAGTATTTGGAACCTCTGAAATATGTCTGGATACGGTTGTATTTAAAAAAGCAAAGGTTGAAATTGACAATATAATTGAGGGTATTATAATTAGACTATGGAGCTGGTTTATAGCAAAATGTAAGAAGGATTTAGATCTTACTCATAGTTTGAACTCATCATTATAATAAGATAATTTCTTGTTAAACTTATGATGAATCTCATCATTTGTTAAAAAATATCGATCTTTTTTAAAACACAATTTTATTTATCAAATATAAGATAGTAGTCTTAAACTTTACATCTATCTCCACACCGGAAAGATTGTTGCTGCCCTAGAGGCAGTGCCCTCAAGGGCATCATTAGTGCCCTCAAGGGCATCATTCACCATACATGTGGAATCTTTATTTTCTTTTTTTAAAAAAAATTCCAAATGAATGGTGATGATGCCTCTAAGGACACTACCATAAGAGCATCATCAAACAAACCGTCCACACCTGTGTGCGTCGGCATTTATAGTTGTGAAACTGAAAAACCAAGAAAAAAGTGCCCACGACTTTCTATTTGGCTTTGTTGCCACCTTCCCAAGTCTTCGTTTTACCATTACAATTCCAAAATGCAATCATTTGTTTTCATAGAGAGAGGGATGGCGAATAATCCAATGATCCCGGGTTAAAATCTCATGGGTTCTCTCTCCCTCCCTCTTATTTTTTGGGACAAAAACTTCATTTACAATCATTTCTGGCTTTGATGTTGCATGCGAAGTGGCGGTTCAGGCAGCGACTGTGAGAATTTCCCGGCGGAGGCGAACTCCCATTCTCACTTGCGACTGGTCCAGAAGTAGTTTTTCTTCTTAATTTAAAGTAATGGGTTCAAGTCCAGTCGTGACTTCAGGGTCCTCTCCCGGTGTAGGCGGGTGGTTCAGGTGGCGGTGGCACGGAGGGATTGGAGGTGGGAAGAGCAACACCTTTGCTCGGAACGGAAACTCTATCAATAATACTAGTAGTGAGCAGTGTGTTGTGTCGTCTAGTCTTGCGTTTTTCTTGGTTTCAGTTGTCGTTTTGGGATCGATAGGAAGTTTGTATGGGAGGTTCATGCTCACGCCTAACGTGCGTTCGGATATCAACGCGCAGCCTGGTTGCGACGTAGACAATGAGGGTTCGTGGGCTATTGGAGTTTACTCTGGTGATTCACCCTTTTCTCTTAAGCCAATTGAAGATGTGAGTTTTTTTTTATCTTATCTTTTTCTTTTATATTTTTCTAATTATCAATCCATGGGTGCATGTTCAAGCAGAAAAAAAGATTGAATTTTTTGTTGCGTTTTCGTTTTAATTATTCTGGTCTATTTATGAATCACAATTGATCAATTTTTTTGATGGAATTGGAGTGAACTTGATGGTTATCGATTTCTGGGTTTTTTGTGAGATTTTAAGTCTTGTAAGAACTTATTTCCGTCTTTATTTTTTTTAATTTAATCTCTTTATTTGCTTGTTTTTTAAAAGAAAAAATATCGATTTTTGGTTTTTGCTTCTGTTTTGATGACTTCTTAAGTCGGTGAATTTCATATCGATTACTTTTAATAGATGGATATATTTCCATCAATATTGGATGAGAATATCCCCATATGATCTACCCATGGGGCTATTTCATAGGTAGCAAAGACCAATTCTGATACACACACGCACAGAGAATCGTCATGTCAACTCGTTTTAAAGATTTTCTTCTAGTTTGGAATTTGATTGATTTCGGACTGACCAGAAATTCTGGTTTTCGAAAAAATCATAATGTCTTGACAATTGATTTGCAGAGGAATGTTTGGAAGGATGAGAGTGCAGCATGGCCTGTAGCGAATCCCGTTCTTACTTGTGCTTCACCTTCTGATTCTGGCTTCCCCAGTAACTTTGTTGCTGACCCTTTTCTTTATGTACAGGTATTTCTTTCGTACTGTTTTATCCAAAATATGTTCTTAGTTTGTCTGATTTGCCAGCACAACTGGGGTGGATTGGCAAGGCCCTTCACAATTGCACTTCTAGTTGAGTATGTATTTATTCGATGATGACCCTCACGTAACCGAACCGATTTTTAAAACTGTAATCGAACCGACCGATTTTTTTTTCGAAACCGAACCGACCGAACCGATAAAAAATCGGTTATTTCGGTCGGTAACCGAATTAACCGATATTTTTTTAAAAAAAATAAAATAAATTTTAAAAATTAGATAATGTGATTTTAAAAATTAAAATAATTAGATTATTTGATTTTAAAAATTAAAAAAGTAAAATTTAAATAAAGAATGATATTAATTGGTTTTTAAAAAAATTAAAAACGATTTATTTTTTAAAAAAATATTAAAAAATTAAAAATTTCGGTTTATTCGGTTAACCGATATTTTTAAAATGAAAACCAAAACCAAACCGAATTAACCGATTTTTAAAAAATCAAAACCGAATTTCCGAAATAACCGAACCGAATTTCCAAAATATTTCGGTTTTTTTCGGTTTAACCGAACTTTTGCTCACCCCTAGATACGATTGCCGGAATAATTTCCATTGTTAGTAGCTTAATCAAATCTAGATTTTGATAGGGCATTTTGTTCCTAATATTAATGGCCGCAATCTTTTGTTAGAGAATTCTCCATTCATAGTAGTAAATTTGTAACTAATGGTTGCTTCAAGAAATCAGTGCTTGCCTTTATTGCTAGTTATCTCTCCAAATCTTTAGATTTCTCAATCTTAGCTTATATTTGAATAGCTGCGCTCAATTTGGAGGGTTTGTGCCACCTAAGAATGTATTTTGCTTTCCATGGTTGTGTCATTGTATCTGACAACAGGAATCATCAAATTAACTGAACTTAGTAAAATCTTTTCTTGAATAAATTTTCATTTTAGCTATGTTTATGTCATGATACAGGGAGATATTCTTTATATGTTCTACGAAACAAAAAATTCTGTTACAATGCAAGGAGATATAGGAGTTGCACGAAGTGTAGACAAGGGAGCAACATGGAAGCATTTGGGTATTGCCCTCGATGAAGATTGGCATCTCTCGTATCCCTATGTCTTTGAATACAACGGAAATGTAAGGCTTTAAACTTATTACCAATGGAATAAATCTGGTACATTGATATTTTTTTTCATTTTTCGATTTTATACAGATATATATGATGCCAGAGGGTAGTGTGAAAGGCGATGTTCGTCTTTATCGTGCTATAAACTTTCCTTTAACATGGACACTGGATAAGATTATTATGAAAAAGCCTTTGGTCGATTCTTTTATAATTCCTTATCAAGGGATGTTCTGGCTTTTTGGATCTGATCACTTTGGGATTGGCACCAAGAAGAATGGACAACTAGAGATTTGGTATAGCAATTCCCCTCTTGGTCCTTGGAAGCCTCATAAGAAGAACCCAATATATAATACAGACAAGAGCGTGGGAGCTCGGAATGGAGGCAGGCCATTTGTATATAAAGGAAATCTTTATCGCATCGGTCAAGACTCTGGTGAGACATATGGAAAGCGGGTACGTGTATTCAAGATTGGAGTTTTGACCATTGATGAGTTCAAAGAAGTCGAGGTTCCATTGGGAGTCAAGGAGTCGAGTAAGGGTCGGAATGCATGGAATGGTGCTCGTAGCCATCACCTAGACGTTCAACAGCTCGGTTCTGGTGAATGGATTGCGGTTCTTGATGGGGACCGAGTAGCATCAGGAGATGCACTTCGACGTTTTATATTCGGGATGGCTTCGTTTCTAGCTGTATTGGTGTTCGTCGTTCTCGTGGGATTTTTACTTGGGGTCGTGAAGTGTATCGTCCCAGTAAGTTGGTGCCCACATAATATGGGAAAGAGAAGTGATACTTTCTTGACTTGGGAGACGTCAAGTGTATTATCTGCCAAGCTGAGACTATTCTGCAGTCGTTTAAACCGAGCAAGCTCAGCTCTGCGTACCAGAATAAAACCAAACAGTTGCATTGGAATCATTATCCTGGCTTTCATGATTATTGTGGCTATGATGTTGACATGTTGCGGGGTCGATCATCTTTTCAGTGGAAGTGGTGGACATGAACCATACGAATTGAATGGTCACTACTCCGAGTTTACTTTATTAACGATGACCTATGATGCTCGACTTTGGAATCTGAAAATGTACGTAAACATTACTCAAGATGCTCCTCCGTGCGTGAGATAGTTGTGGTGTGGAACAAAGGAAACACCTCCACAGTTAAGCGACCTTGACTCAGGCCGTTCCCGTGAGGATAAGGGTTGAGGAACACAACTCCTTGAACAACCGATTCAAGATCGATCCATTGATAAAGACTCGAGCAGTACTTGAGCTCGATGATGATATCATGATGACTTGTGATGATATTGAAAGAGGGTTCAGAGTCTGGCGTGAGCATCCAGAACGAATAGTAGGGTTTTATCCACGCTTCATTAATGGGTCCCCGTTAAAGTATAGAGGCGAGAAACATGCCCGAAAACATGACGGGTACAACATGATTCTGACTGGGGCTGCTTTATCGATAACACTGTTGCATTTGAGAGATATTGGAGCACATATGCTGCAGCAGGCCGAGAGATGGTGGACAGTTTCTTTAACTGCGAAGACATATTGATGAATTATTTATATGCGAATAAAAGCTCGGCTAACGTCGTCGAGTACATTAAACCTGCGTGGGTGATAGATATGTCGAAATTCTCCAGTGTTGCTATCAGCAGGAATACACAAGCTCATTATGGGGCCCGAAGCAACTGCCTAGCGAACTTTTCGGAAATGTATGGAAGTTTAACTCACCGGAAGATGGAATTTGGCAGACGAACCGATGGTTGGGATGTGTAGTTGAGAGAAAATTCTCTCGTGTAGCTAGTGCAGCATAAGAAAATTTAGTGTCCTTTTTTTTCCTTCTTGTTTTTGGCATAACAATTTTTACTCTTTACAACCGACGCCTCCCTCATTTTGTGGATGTTACCTGGGGAGGGTGTTTTGCAATCCATAGGTTTTATCAAGTGAAATTGTACATTGTTTTTGGGATGAAAATTTGGTCATTAATATCCCTATTATTTTTATAAGTGAAATTTTAAATGATTTTGCCATAAAACTAAACATTTTTGTTCTGTCATAATAATTTAAATGTCCAAAAATTTTCTGTGTTTACGCCAATGGTTAGAATATTTACACCAAGTCAGATAATACAGTTCCTTGAAGTATTTCATACTTAAAAACAACAACGATTAGATGTTTGATTAAGTACACCGAGAGCATAGCCACTATTATAATTTAATGAGGCAAATCTTGAAAACAATTAAACATTTTATTGCAGTTAAATTTCTAGCTTTGTGAAATGGTGAACGCGAGATCATTTTATGTTGAACCAACAAATTGTAGGAACTCTTAATTTGACATTTTATTGTCTCTAATGTATGTTCAGCTGATTTCCAGATTCTCGCTTTTTGGTAAAAAAAAATTCCATCTGAAATCTGCAAATGACATCTCCATGGAAACTCATTGGTTAGTCCATTTCCCAAGCTTGATCGGTTAATATTCATAGATCCATTTTGAACATTGTTCATCGTGTCAAAGATTATAAATATGAACTATTTTTAGTGTTTTACTTGATTTATTGAGTAAAATTGGTTTTCAATCTTCTCTGGAAAATATTTGCTTAGTTATTGGAGTTCTCAACGTATTATGTTGTTTAGTCTGATGACAGGTTGGCTAGAGAGGTTGGTCTTAAGACTTATTGGTGATAGCATTGAGAATTATAAATCCATGCGTCTTTTAGCCTTTATTTTAGCAATATTTGCTAAATGTGGGCTGTCTAGTTACCCTGAAAGCTTTTGATGCATACTCTGGATGGTCAGATTTTTCTTTTGTTGTACTAACATGGTTGTCTTAAATGGTGTAGAGAGACCTGGCAACGGATTGGTAGGCGAGAGGATGAGAAGATTGTGCAGACCGAACCAACTTCAGGACTTGGCAAGATTTCCGAGCAGAAAGTCATTTTCGGTCCTGGTCCGGCAGAGATACGCTTTCCGGCGGCACTATAAATATACGCAACCATGTCGTCGCAGCACATTGGGGATGTTCCCATACACTTCTTGTATATGGCATACACTACCATTACATATTTTGGGCATCGATTTATCTCACTAGTTCATTTAATCAGTTTCCGCATATTCTTTGCGATTGCCCTTCGAATTGTCTCCTGCATTCATAAACGGCACTGCCTCGATTCTTATTTTTTTTCTGAAGGTATGAATTCTTGTATTTGAAATAAACAAAATCATGTATTTTATTCTCTCTTTTTTACTATTACTCATATTTATTTGGTAAGCCAGACCATGATATAAAAAAAGTTTACGCCAAGTAAATTTCAAGCCAAACAGCAAGCAGCATGACATACATTAATTTGATAAGAAGCTCCTATGATTCGAAAGCCACACGGCCCACACCTTTTACCATGATACTTTTTCATAATTAGCTCAACAGTTTACAATATCTCAAGTGCAAGTAATGGCTGTCGATGATCACAATACAGTATTTCGTGGATTCTAAATCCCAAACCTGGAATCGTATGTTGTGAACACAAAATTGTTGTGATCCAACGACTGAAGTAACAAGGATGCCCTCTTGGTATCCAAGAATCCCACAAGCTGTAGGTTTCACCAAAGATTCAAGGAATCCTTTCCTGAATATCGACTTTTGGGCAGAATGGATTAGGAATCTTTGACATTAAGCTTATGAAGATGATGCAGTTATTAGTCAAAGTACCTCATCGACCTTTCTGGCACTAGCAAACTCAGCTAGAGAATTTGCATTGATTTCTCGACCGAACCTCCATATGTAGTTGAGTCCAATGAGAAGCTCGGTTATGGCTGCTTCTGTCTTTTCTTGATTCGCAAAGAAAAAGGGTTGGACTAGAAGCACATTTGTTCTGGAAACTAAACCCTGGTGCTCAATGCTCCGCTCGGATTGCCATCTTATCATGTATGAGCAAGTGGGGCTAACCATTCGAGTGTAGCCGACATCGCAGCATTCCATTCTCCCGCAAGAACCGTATCATACACTGATGAGGTCAGGATATTGGGCATACGGCTTAGTTTCGCCCTTAGGGAAGCTCTGATGCTAGAAGGCAGCCATGTTGTATAATCATCTCGTGCATCATTGCCAATCAAGTGAGGGTAGTCGCCACTAATTTCTCGATAATATGATAACATTCGCATAGTGCAGAGCTAAGCCAACAGCACCGAGAGTTTCAGGAGGAGGTAGGGAGTGAATTCAAAAGCTTGTTCTTAGAACCAACTGATTGGTTTCCTTGACTGGAGTTTCCATAACAACCCAATATCTTTAGTTCCGTTCAAACTCCAAGAATAGACTTCCCCAGAGAAATTGCTGTGGAGTACAATTCTCACCAACCATGCCCCCTGGCAAAAGGCACCGAGGTAGTAGTTGATCAGATTGCTTAACTGGAATCTTCTCCTTCACGTTCTGAGACTTATCACGAAATTGCCACAACCAGCTTGCCTTTTTGAGAGGGCTGGATTTCGTTGTTGACCTTGCTAGGGGACCCGGAATAAAAGCTAACACCATTATGTCTTCCAGGAATCGGGCTTGGCGTAGTCTCAGAATTTCGAAGAGGACCTGAGTGGAAATTTCCAACATTATTTGTTCTTGAAATTGGACCCGAGAAGAATATCATCTTGCCTGCAGAGCCAGAAGAATACCTAGGAACGCAATTTTCAGATGGGTAAACTGATGACTGTGTGAAAACAGTTGAGTGGCTCTTTCGGTTATTTGAATCTACAAATCTAGAATCTTTAGCCCCCGAGTCTGCCACGTGGTTAGTTCCAAACACATGTCCAATCCTACCATATATAGTAAATATAGATCTTGCTAGAAAAAGAATCGTGTAATCATAAGTTCGATTCCAAAGGGAAATCTCCTTAAGATGCCTCACCTCTCGTTGTTTCCACGCAACTTTCTTTTCATATTCAACCAAGATTATGCTATCTGCATTATCACTCCCCTTCATTCTCCGCAAACTTTGTTCAAAATCGGCAAGTGTCTCCATTTCTTGAAACAAATTATTATTCGCAATTATGTACCGTTCCAATTTCTTGGCTTTTCTATTCATCTTCTTCCATGAAAATTGCCAACCATACGTATCGGTAGACAAGCTAATCAAATCATTGAATGCTTGCTCAAAACTCTTTAACAAGGGATCACGACATTTCTTTGATAGTCTAGCAACGGATCTTGCCACATTCGCCAAATTTTCGGTCATTTCTACACATATCATCTTTCCAATGGAATCATCGTTTTCCGAGACGAGCTTCTTAATACCTGTGGAATTTGCTATTTCCTCCCTCAACCTCGCGATGTGCTTCTCATTCAATGATTGCCAGAGATGAAGCAGCTTAGACATCAAACTCGCGGCTTCGAAGGCCAGAACCCCGATATTCAACTTTTCAGCATGAAAGTCATGCTTTTTTGACGGTTTCCATAAACTTCGAAACCATGATTCAGCAACCATTTCTAGTGTTGTCCCGAGTTCGCAACAATAATGATTTTAAAACCAAACTTCAGCGCTAACTTTCTTGATTCTGGAGTAAAAGGAGTAGTACCTGTACAGAAACAGAAGCTGCTTAAACCCAGTCAAAACATGTTCTTATAAAGACTAAAAGTAACAAATGCCAGTTCATCAAAATGACCTTTGTTTAGACATCAGATAATAGCAAGATGAACGGAAAATACTTGAGATTCAAGCGCTCATAATAAAAAAGCACTGTTCGTTTTAAAACAACAAAAAAAAATATCAAACCAAAGGTTGAGCAATCTATTACTATCTCACTCATTTTACTTTAACTAGAAATATATGATCAGAAAATGAAACAGCATAAAACTTAGTTAATATTTCTTAAGAATACATGGGTTTCGGTGATTAGTGGAATAATTCATGTATCTTATAAAGAGCTCACATAGCTTGTAAATTCTCAATATTCCCATACGGGACAACTTTCAACACATCACATAAAAAGCACGTGGATGGATAGCGAACATGCGGGTGGAATAGCAAATCACATGAAAAGCCTTCTCTTATATCATTTTAAGAATATATGAGATTCCAACTCAAAACCATTTGGTGATGGTTGAGCCTAACTCGTAAATTCTCAATATGAGGCACATCAAACGATATTAGTTATAGTGCCTAATCAGAAATAGAAAATAATCTCCTTCCTTAGATTCCTTCATTCTATTTCTGCTTTACTTTTTAATTTGGTCCTCAGAAGATCTCTTGAAACTATGTGAATGAAAAAACAACTTTAAATTTCAAGAAAACTTAAACGTTGTACAGTGAACTAAGCACAACTGAAATCGATCGATAAATTATTCTACACCACGTAATAAATAGAAATTCATAAAAATTCTCTAAAGACAGGAAAGCATAAATAATCCCAGATCAAATTATTACAAAGAATCCTACCAATATCAGATGTAATAAATAAATAAAAAGATTCCTTCAATATCACCAAAAAGAACACTTAAAACTTGCTTATACAAACAAAAAAACTTGCTTAAAACTGCTGCCTACTTCGAATCTTCTCAACAGTTTTCCTTTATGTTCACAGCTCGACGAGAACTATATAAACTTAAAAACACTAAAATTTCGATCACAAAATCAGGACAAAACATAAACAAAACAAAAAAACGTAGAATCAGGCAGAAAAAATCGAAGCACGGGAAAAATTCCCATATCAAAAACTCACTAATTATTCTGCAAACTTGACCGAATCTACCAGGAAACGAGAGGCGTATATTTTCTAGTGAAGAGAGAGAAAACGAAGCAAAATATAAGAGGAAAATAAAGGGAAGTGGGCACATGCAAGAAATTAGCAGAAAAATGGTGAAAGTTGGAGAAACCGTGTGGAATTTATGGAAACATTTATTGCATTACTCTGCTGCCCCCTCAACTTTCTCTTCCTTTTGTAATAATACCCCCATAAACTCGAGATTTGTTGCTTTTTAAAATTTTATTTCTTTCCATCTTTTTCAAATTTTATGGACACTAAATTTTGATTTTATGTTTATAGTAATATTTTATATATGTTGATTTTATTTTATTTTTCACAAGTATCCACAAGATCTAGTTTCGTTTAAAAACTGATTCTAGACAACCGAAATGATCTTTTGAGTTATATTATTTGAAGATACATACGATTCATGAAAACATGTGACAATATAATGATACAACATTTAAAATAAAACTCGACTTGAGATAATTGTTATCAATTTGACATGTTTGAATGCACAAACAAAATTTATAAAGATAGTTCATTTAAAATGGAAAATATTTCATAAAGTAAAATGCTCACTTAGACTCGAAATGTTAGTACTATGTCAAGGGCAAGTAATGGATTTTTTTACCACATTCCGGAGGATAATTTTTTAGTGTGATTGGTGCTAAATCTATAAGTGCTAGTATTTGTGATGGTCAAATTCATTCTTTATTGCTTCTTTGTTTCTCTTAAATAGAGATTACAAGATCTATTGGATTACAAAGAATCATAACAAAATATCTACAAGATATGATATATCACACAATATATTTACAATATCTTGAAGAGGATTTGAGGAGATCATTCTTAATACGCCCCTAGAATGCTTTGTATGGAGCCGTAAGGATAAGATCATCAATAGAAACA